>JH431870.1:23940-145030 GCA_000239455.1 Strigamia maritima | reverse complement strand
AAAAAAAAAAAAAAAAAAAAAAAATTAAAAAAATTAAAAAATTATTCACTCCCAACAGCAGCGCGTTAAACGGTCCGGGATGTCGGGTCGCAGTCCGATTGATGGTCGCGCAAACAGACCCTTTTAAAGGGACACTGGACGACAATATAAATAAGCGAGCAGGACTCGTGAGACGTGACGGGATCGAATCCCACGCGGGGCCGTCGCTAAGCTGTTACGTAACCGACGAGAGGGAAATCGAGAGAAAGAGAGACAGAACGAACGATTTGAGCTCGTGAATGAATCGCGAAACGTGGCCTACCTTCACTTTGCGTCTCCTACTTGACCCAGCAGTGGGTGGACGTCTGACCACACACACAACGCAGATCTAATTGACAATTTAAAAGCGGTGCGCATAACTCGACACCATCATCGCATCGCTCGCCATGATTTGCACGAAACGAGACGAAACAGACTCCTATACCGACTCCTCTCGCCGGGTCCCGCAGCACTCGTACTTCGCCACTTCGCACCCCGGACCACTCGTTGACACTCGGACCGGGGCCCCGCGTGTGCCACTTGTGTCCTACAAACGCCGATTTAGGCCTAAACGCAGTGCGTGGTGCCGTGAGCGCTGACCGGAGGCTGCGTGTGCTCCGGGGCAGCAAGTTGTAAACGTGGGTTCGATCGAGCAGCGCAAAACGGTGCGCGACGGGCGAGCGAGCGGCCAGAGGACGAGTGAAGCCGAGCAACACATTGCGGGCATGACACGCGGTCTGGGGAGAGAATGGGAGAAATCGCGCCGTCAAGCCGTATACCCACCTTGGAACCGGGCCACGTCATTCGTTCGTCCGATCCGAGCGGCTCGCGACGGGTTCTGGTCGTCCAGCGAATGCACGTAAGAGCGTGGCAGCGCGATCAGACGTTCGCGTCTCGCGGCAGCGGTCGGGCGTTGGCGGGAAACGCTGCGCGGACGCCGAGATCGAGCGACGCCATCTTGGGCCGATGGCAACGAGGGCTGCTCCTCCTCCTCCCAGCAAGAACGCGAGCAGGTGCGCGACCGCACCACTGAGCAGGCGCGATTAGTCATTTTGCATTTCAATACGTACCCGGGCCCGTTGTCATCCTCCTAGATGCATATTAGCGCAGCGGCCATTTTCGCCGGATCCACCAACCCCGAGAGGCCGAGACCGAAATCGGACACTTGTTTTTTTTTCTTCTCTCTCCGGCCGCGGTTCGTCGTCCCGGGTCGCTCGAGTCCCGCGCAAAATGGCATAATTATGTATTGTTTAGCATCTTCCGATTGTTAAATCTTAATAATCTACTCGGGAATAAAAGTCGGTTATAATAACGTCCAAATTCATCCAGAGTAAACATTTGTCGGAATAATGCAAATTATTCGTGCATATTAAAATGCAAATGTAGAAATAATTCACCGCCGACTGATGATGTAATGCGGCAACAACCGGGCTAATTTGGCGGGCTAAATGCGCGCGGTCCCCGCGGTTCAAGGTCAGCGCTGACCCGTCGTGGTTCGCACAAAGACCTTGTAGGAGAGAGATGAGATATACTCACCTGAAATGTCTATCCTGGAGTATCTCGGAGTATCTCGTCGGATTTTTATTCCAGTTGGCAAAAATCTTGAGAAAATGCAAACTCATTTGAATTGCAGATGACGATTATTTTTCATGGTTAGAGCTGGAAAAATGTAGACTTGAGTGAGAGGGGGAGAGTTTGTGAATAAAACGTAGCGAGGAGAATATGATAAACACTGAATATTAATTACTTTGTGCGAGGCTGTTCCCATTTTATTGGATTGCAGGGAGCTTCGATATCTATCTCTCTTTCTCTCTCTTTTCTCTTTCTCGCGCCCACCCACCCCCTCGGCCTCTCAATGCGCCTGCGCAATCAAGCAATGAAATTTAGTGTGCACCACATATCAGTAATTTTTTTTATTTTTTTTTTATTTTCTGTTTCTCGTACGTTCTCGTTCGTTCGTTCGTTCTCTCTGTTTTGCGAGCTATGGCTGAAATGACATTTCAGTCACGTACTGTCATGGCTTGACAAAAATTCCATACTTGTGTGGTAATAATTTATATATGTAGATTTTTTTTTTAAGGGCGTTGTGGGGGTGGGGCAGTTTGAGTTTGATGGGTCAATTAGTTTTTTTTTAATTTGAGATTTTTTGGGTTTATATATTTTTTTAAAAATCGTTTCATAAATAACAGTATAAAATAATGTAAAATGCATTGATTTGACATAGTAATTGCATAAAACCGTATAAAAATCAATAATTACTTGCAATACCATAATTTTATAATAATAATAATAATAATAATAAAAAAATAGAAAAACCAATAATTAAAAACAACAGCTTAAAAAAAAAAATCAATAATAAAACAATATCATTTTATGAAAAAAGAAAACTCCTATTTTTCCTATTAGACATAAAAATAGAATAATTTAAATTTTTAAATTTTTCTTAAAATTTTTTTTTACTTGAACAAAAACAACAAATAACACCATCAACATCAACACATCAATCACATTCGAATTTTTTTTCACACATCTTTCTAAAAATGTCTCGTTTACCTCACAACATCATTCAGATAATAAATGAAACCTGGTGGCAGGAAGAGAGTAAATACCTGGCACTGCATCGAAAAGTAAAACCAACAGCGCGCCTTCCTTTCCTTTCCTTTCCTTTCCTCTCCTTTGCTGTCATTGCAGATGGCAGACCCCGCTAGAGCGACTCAATTAGGCCTGGGTTATCCCAGCCACTACACAGTGAGCGTTTTATGGTTGCGACTAGAAACGCGACCTTATCCCCAAAAATGTGTACGTATCGATTGATTAAAACGTCAATTATGTTGTTTTATTCCACATTGGTGGTCGCAATTGGAGGAAATATTTACCGTTGTTTGAAATATGCTTGTGACGAGTGAGAAACACCAGTGTAATTAAAGCGATATTTATGCTGCCTGGTTGGCGTAATTTAATAAGGATATTGTAACTGTCGTCCCTCGCGTCTGTACAACATGGACTGCACCTCATAAAATCCAAAGAGAAACTCTTGTGATTTTGATCAGTAAATTCAGGCGAATTATTTTTTTTTTTTATTTTTTATTTTTAAATTTTTTTGAGAGTTGTTTTAAACTACTTATACATTTAATTAAAACCGATTTTTCAAGTCGGAAATAAACTTTGATCTTTGGTGGAAGGTTTAAAAATGCTGTGTGCAATTTAAATTGAGAATAATTAATTAAAATTAAATTAAAGATGGCTGAGTTTGAGTTTGTTGATTGCAATTGGATAAGTAAAAAAAAGAGAAAAAAAATTTAATTAGAAAGAAATTAAAAAGATTAGTAAATTTATTTAATATATAAAACGGACCACAAACAAAAAATGCTTAATAATTAAGTAAACCGAACCAAAAATGCTTAGCAATTAAATAAAACTAACTAAAAATGCTTAACAATTGAGTAAAACTGCTCTAAAATGATCAATAATTGAGGAAAACTGTCTTAAAATGGTCAATAATTGAGGAAAACGGCCTTAAAATGATCAATAATTGTGGAAAACGGCCTTAAAATGGTCAATAAGTGAGGAAAACGGCCTTAAAATCCTTAATAATTAAGTAAAACGAACCAAAAATGGTTAACAATTAAATAAAACGAACTAAAAATGCTTAACAATTAAATAAAACGAACTAAAAATGCTTAACAATTGAGTAAAACTGCTCTAAAATGATCAATAATTGAGGAAAACGGCCTTAAAATCCTTAATAATTAAGTAAAACGAACCAAAAATGCTTAACAATTAAATAAAACGAACTAAAAATGTTCAATAATTGAGTTAAACGGCCTTAAAATGTTCAATAATTGAGTTAAACGGTCTTAAAATGTTCAATAATTGAGTTAAACGGCCTTAAAATGGTCAATAATTGAGGAAAACGGCCTTAAAATGGTCAATAATTGAGAAAAACGGCCTTAAAATGATCAATAATTGTGTAAAACTGCTCCAAAATGCTCAACAATTACATAAGACGACGAAAATAAACATCATAATCAAATACACCAAACATGGAAAAAAAATAAAATCATCTACAATGAACTCAACCTTAAATATCATTTGTACACAGTAAACAACAATCTAACATAATATTTTCCACAACATATTGATTAACAAAACGTCTTTCCTCTAATTTATTCAAATTACAACCACCTAAAACATCCATTCTCGTAAATACAAACAAACACATTTTTTATCAAACAAACAAAAAAAAAATAAAAATAAAAAAAACTATCATTTATTAATATTTTTTTTATTCCACACACAGTCTCAAAAAAAAAAAATCCAAAAAAAAAAAAAAAAAAACAAATAAAAAAAAAATCCGGAAACACTCATATAAACCGATCACGCTGTTTCTGACAAGTTAACCATCGTGTTAAAAGGTGTCGAAATGATCGTCTTCCTTCCTTTTGTGCGTGGCCGGGTGCAGACGGAGGCAGGTCTCGCTAATGATGTTGCCAACGATTCCTCGATCCTTCGCAAGTCTCTCGACGTCGATGTGCAACGACGATGTTTTTTTTTTTCTTTTCCTTCTCTCTCTCTTTTTTTTCCTCATTGAGCTCGCGTTCCCACGCTGTTACATTGCCACTACGGACGCATTAAAGGCCCTCGTGCGTTTCGACGGCCTTGCCCCGGGTGTGACGGCGGGAAGGAAGCGACCGTGGGCTCGCTCGTCAACCGAAGAGCGACGAGATCGAGATTCGTTGTTGGAGAGGCAGGGGTCGCTCGCTCGCGCTTCCACGCGCGTCGGCACGGATAAATCAGCGCGTAATTGGGCGCTTCTCGCGGCTCGACATGCGAGGTAAACTGATAAGCACCGGCGGTTGCGTCGATGGCCAGCCCGGGTAATCAGGTGTATAATCGTGCGTGCGCCACCTCAAGGCGTTGGGCGTGTGCGTGCACAATCCGCAGCGTGGCGTCTCGGCCCCCGCGTCGACCGCACGCCGAGACCGATTACACGTGTAAACAGCCTCCTCCCACCGATCTCCGATGTGCCGGCGCCGGCTCGGCTTCGGCTTCGGCTTCGGCTTCGGCTTCGGCTTCGGCTCGGTCTCGGCGTCACGAAAAGCGAAAGGAAACGCAGTCGCTGAGGCGCACTTGGCTCAAACCTCGTTGTGACGAACGAGCGTGCCGTTCTCTCGTTCTCTCTTTATACACTCGTCTGGCTCGTGAATGAAATCCACCTCCCGCTAGTCACACGAGGTGGCGCCTTTCCCTCTCCTCCTCTCTTTCTCTCTTCTCTACCCCTCCCGGTCGCCCTGCAGCTTTCATTCATCGAAGCACGAACCACGAGAACTCGGTCTACGTTACTCTACGCACGCTTACTCAGCCTTGTCGTTTTACGCAACCATTGAAAAATCAAGGGATATAGAAGAAAGAATGTGCGATGAAATGCTCATTTTTTAATATTGATGCGATAATTGGGGAATTTGATGATTAAAATTGAGTTTTATCGATTAAGTTAAATTGTTTTGGGTGGTGAAATTGATGGATTATGGGAATTTTTGATGTTCGTTATGGAAAAGAAAAATTTAATTTTTGATGATTGTGGTATTAGAATTCAATTTTTTGAATTATTTTCATTTTTTTGATGGATTTTTGAATTTTTAATAATTTTTTATGCAAATTATACAATTTGATAATTATATTCCATTTTTTGATGGATTTTTGAATTTTTAATAATTTTTTATGCAATTTATACAATTTGATAATTATATTCTATATTTAGATGGATTTTAGAATTTGTTAACAATTTTTTATGCAACAATATATATTCCCGTTTTTGATGAATTTTTGAATTTCTTAACAAATTTTTTTATATGCAATTTAACAATAAATTTGATTAAAATTTAATTATTTTAATTCGAAAATTAATTAAAAATAAATTTAATCAAAAAAAAATTTGTAATAAAAATTCTAATTGTGAAACAAACGATAAATTTCTCAACATACCTCGCAATATATACATCCTCATAAATTAAATTAGAAAACCCAGTTAAAATAAGTTGTATGTATTATTAATTGAGATAACGTTAATAATCGCGGTGTTTCGCAGAAGCGTCATTTAAAATGCATCGGATCGATAGAAATATCATTAGCGATTGCCAAAGTAAGCTGATCTAATTATCAATCAACGTAATTGTAGTGCACATATGCCGTTACGTAAATAGAGAATGAAGCAAGGATTCCATTTTTGAAATTGCTTACGTCATTTCATCAATCGATGCCAAGTGGACATTTTTTAAATGTTCGCTTAATACTAAAAGTCTGAAATCCCTCTTTGATGCATGTACGCATACATCATCGCATTGTGATAGGGGGAAATTCTAATGAGATAATTCATCATTCCACATTTCCCCGAGCAAGAAAAAATAAAAAAAATAAAAGGAAAATTGTGTACATAAGTATATATATGGGACGAAAGTTCGTGTGCAAATGTTTCTACTTAAGGTCAATGATGCGTTCGTTATGTAGATTGGATTCTTTCTCTCTGATGAAATGACTGGCAATTTTCAATGTTCAATAATTAGGCCCGAAAAATAATCTTCTCGTTTCTAAAACAGACTGGGAAATGAAGTAAACAAAACGCATTAATTATTTTGTTTTGTCAAATAATTTTTTTTTTTTAAATGTAGAGAAATGTTACCCCTGGGTTTTGTTTTTGCTTTCCTGCATAGCGTGTGTATAAAAGTGTATAAAAATGGAAATTGTCACCTAATGGGATGTGAAAATAGTGATGTTTTAATATATGAACAGTATATAATTAATTAATTAACTATAATTAATTATATTTTTTGTCATTTTGGATGTTTTTTTATTATTAATTAATTCACGAAAACAATCATTTTTCATCATTTATTCGATATAAAAATTTTAAAAAATCGAAAAAAATTGTTGATTCGGGTTTGAAACACCCATCAGCACAGTTTGTCACCTTTGGAAAATAATCTGGTTGCAGTTAACCTTAAGGAACAATCGAGTTGTGCATTTAACTAATGAGCAAGCTGGAGACGATAAATGGTGACACAGTGACAGATGACGCACAATCGATCGATAAACGGAACACAGGGTGGTGCCCTCAGGTGTAGACACCAGATTGCCATTCCCCGAAAACCACTCGAGAAACCTGTAGCACAACCAAAAAAAAACCAAAAAAAAAATTTTTAATTTTTAAATTTTTTACATAAAAAAAAAATAATTCCATTTAATTGCAATTTGTCGTTATCACTTCCATTATAACGTCAATAAAAAAGGCGGAAAAAAAAGCGTTTTGATAATTTGTAAATTCTTAACTCAACATCCTTTTAGTCGCTGCCAAATTTGAAGGTGAGCCCATTCCTCCGTGCGAGGGTGCGATGAGTGAAAGCTCTCGACAACCCCTCAACAAGCAAAGAACAGTCGTGGGACGGTATGAATGCATCGATTGCAGCAGCTACAAAAATGGATTTGCACTTGTTTTCAAAATACAACTAACCTTGATACAACGACTTACGAGTCTATTTCACCATCCGTCACCTCAATTTTGTCTGGACGGGGGATTTGGGAATTGAATGAAAAATAAATACAAGTATCTTGTCAACGTTGGATGCCATCAATTCTGGATTATTTCGCTAATAAATTCCAAGTAAATAGAGTTTTACTATCAAATTTATTCCTTTTTCTGTATAAATTAGTCAAATTGTATTATAATTTGTATTTCTAAGAGGAAATAAAAAATGTTTAGCTGTTTCTACTGCTTTAATTTTCTGCATTTTAAATGTATAATTGGTATTTATTTAGAGTTAATAATGTTGGAAAATGGGACGTTTTGTATTTTATATTTATTTTACGGTAAAATATAAAAATAATAATAAAAAATTTTTTTATTTATTTATTTAGTTAGAAATGTTATAAATATAAATAGTTTGAGATTCAGTGTGGTTTGTATGTAAAATGAGATGAGAGTAAAATTGACATGCCTTAGGTAGAGGCTAGAAGAGGAGTTGATTCCATTTTCAGATGCAAATATTTTGACTGTTGTGGAAAAAAAGGTTTTTGTCATCAGATCAAACATTGTTCGAGTGAAAAAGAAAATTTTACGATTATATTTCTTTGTGTAACCAGTAAAAAAAAGAATAAATATTTAAAATTCCACTCTAAAAATTAAATAAATTCAATTATAGTGAGATAAAAATAGAAGAAAAATGCACTGGGAATTATATCTGGTTTTATCAAACACAAGGTTAGACAAAAGTCTATAAAAATGGCATCTCACATATGTTGGCATTCCACAACCTCTTCGCAGCTCCACCAACCCCTTCCCAATGCAGTTATCCTTGGTGGTTGACACCTGTGATTTAACTCCATTTTTTCTCCCTTCTACATAACGCAGGGTGATAATGGCAGCAATGTGGCGAAGCTCACCTCAATGCTCAGATTGCCATCCCCGTTACGAGAGGGCGAGCCCTGGTGGCAGGGGGCGTTTCACGACCACTCTGTGCAGCGACACCCAGAAGCATTTAAACGCTGGTCGAGTATTTTTTTTTTTTTTTTTTTTTTCTTTCCGGAGTAAGTGACAAGTAAATAAAGACCGATGTTGCCATCTGTTGGAATTAAGGGGTGGCCGTGAATCGTAATGTGGAATTTTTGTTTATTTTTTATTTTTTTTTGTGAAATTTATTGGTTTTAAAAGAAGATTATATATTTTTTTTATGGTACGTGTTAATTAAAAATATACATTTTTTGGGAAAAAAAAATCAAATTTTATAAATTTGCATATTTTTATTTTTTATTATTTTTTTTTTTATATATTTTTTATGTTTTTTGAGTTTAAAAAAAAAAAATTCTTTCATGTTTAATCATCTTTATATATGTTAATTTTTTTTGTTAGCATTAATATTTGAAATAAATGTATTCAGCGCACGAATTGCAACTGGCCAACTTTAATAAACAGGTTTGCTTTTAGAAGTAGTCATGAAGAAAATAAAATACAGGATCGTATTTATAAATTAATGGGGCATTTCCTTCGGAATCTAAAATATGGAAAAAATTATACACAAGAAATAAAAATATAAAAAAAAAGAAAAAGAGAAAATGTAACTCGACTCTAAATCAATTTTTCACACAAACACACAACAAAAAAGAAAAATGATTAATAAAATAAAAAGTAAAAATAGGAAATATAATAAATTATTGAAATATTGAATAAAGAAATTGTATAAGAACCTGAATATTCAAAAAACTTCTAGAAATAATATTGAATTTTGTTTTCCCCAGCCAACAGCATTTTACTAGATTTAAATATTGAGGTGATGGAGAGTTTGTTTATATGTATTGATTTTCAAATAAAGACACACACACTGCAGTGAAGCCCACCTAATGACGCTTCTAGAAAATCCTCAAAACCATATACACTTTTAATACTCTAATATTACTACATTTTTATGCTAAGCTGCCTAAGCATTATTCTTTTTTTTCAAATAATAATCTATTGCTGAATATTGTATAATAATTTTAATGTATATAAGATATAGAAAAACTCATTTCAACATGTATTTTATGCCTTAAAGATTTTTATTTATTTAAAATGTAATAAAATGAAAATGAAAGCATAAAAAAAAAATTTAGTCTAGAAAAAGGACATAAAACATTCCGGCCAACAACATCATAAAAATAAATGGTCACTGTTATCCAGCATCAATTTACCAAATTAGAAGACAAACATTAAATGAAGAATTTCTCTTTGTCTGAAATAAATGAAAGAATAAAAAAAAAAAAAAATAATGATAATTTAAAAAAAAATCTATTAAAAAAAAATACATGATTTGGTTATTATTTTTAATTTAAAAAGTAGAAAATAATTTTTAATATAAAACAAAAAAATTTAAAAATTTAAATTTGATGTTTTTTATTTTTTATTTTGTATTTTATATCAAAAATGTATAAAATTCAATTTTTATTTATTTTAATTTTATGCAATTTGAAATTTTTTTTAATAAAACAAACTTCTAATAAATATGCGTAATAACAAAAAAGAAATCAAAAATTAATAATATTAAATTTTAATTACATTCATTTCCATATTAAATGTATTAATGTACAATTCCAATCTTTTTTTTTCCTTATAATCATTCTTCAATAAATTTTTAATAATTTTTATTTAATCTCTCTTTCCAAAAAAATCATTTAATGTTGATTACACCTTAAGAACAAAAAACAAAAACAAATAAAAAAAATTAGTTTCGCATCTGTATACTTTGGAAATGTTATGCCAGTAATATTTCTTTCTTTTTACTCTTAGCAAAAGACACTTTCATTTCCAAGGAGTGAGAGCACATACAGTGATATAAAAGGCTTTTATTCTTGTTTCGCACACTCCCATTTTTCCATGGCGGGTGGGATTTGCCCACATATGATGATATTCTCTCTCACTCTCTCTCTCTTTCATCTCGTGACGTCGATTTTAGCAGAAAAGTGCTTTGCTCTTTTCCAATTGCATATGCGAGCTACGTAAAGTCTTATGCGTCATTCCGTTTTATGAGCTATGAGATGCGCATGCGCCATGACTCCCTGTTTCTGCTTATCTGCAGCAATTGATACTGGTGCAACTATTTTCCCCCTTCCCTTTTATAACCGCCATGATTGATAGTTCAATAAGCAGGCAAGAGAGAAAATGCCTGCCTTCATTAACATATTAATGAACAAGTTTAAATTTTTACCACTTTTATGCTCACGCAGCTGTTTGCATCACGCACAATCAAACTTAATTCTTTTTTTATTTTTTATTTTTATATGTTTTTTATTATTTTTTGTGCTGCACTAGGAAAAATCATTCTGAATTTGAATAATGGTTTCTCTAAAAAACATCAATACGCGCCTCTTTTTGCCTCTCGCGCCCGTTGAACGGGTGGGATTATGATGAATTTGCTCTTTCCATGCTAATTCCCACCCCCTCTTCGTTGTTCGTGGTCCCTGAGATGAAAGCGAAGCATCTTACACGATGGATAAATGAGCTGTCGATTCGGCATCAATCTTTATTGTACTTTTTTTTTTTTTATTATTTTATTTTATTTTTTTTGTTTTTTCGATTTTACCTTTGAGAATTTTATGTTTTCTGTTGACTCGTTCATATTTTTATGCCTTTTTTTGTTGCAAATCAGCAGATATTAGTTTTTGTTGAGTAAGTCTGTAAGTGGAACTGTTTTGTCAAATTAAATTTCTGTTTTTTGATTAAAAATTTAAGAGAATTTAAAAATATTTAAAGAAAAAGACTCAATAGAATTGACTTAATTTAATGTACATTAGCTGCCATCTAGTGCAGTAATATGCAAGTTTTAATTGAATTTTATGATGTTTGATTGAAATTGCTTAAATATGTTTAAAAAATGTAAAATAAATGTTAGAAAATTGCATATTTATTAGTCTTAAGTCATATCAAATCATCAATTCTCCAAATAACTCAAAATTAGCATCAAAATGTGAATTTCTTATGATTTCTTAAAACAGAATAAGCGCAGTGGCGCCTCCATTTGACGCAAAACAAAACAAAAAATGTCAATAACTTCTGAAATACGGTAACATGAATTCCAAACAAAAAAAAAATCTTTATTTCAACTTTTCAATACATTTAAAAAATTTTTCTTATAATCATTTACTCAAATTCTTTATACTGAATTTTAAGTTCCTTTTCTTCCTCATTAAGCTTATTTATAATTTCCAAAAAACGTTGTTTCAAAGCCTGATTCTTAACACTCCGAATAACCGATTCCTGAGTATTCCTTTTCGCTTGAACAATAGCAAGTTGTTGTCGAATTTCCTGACATCGCTTCATCGAAGCAAACGCCACATCATCTACTTCCACATCTTCAACTACTTCCATCTCTTGATTATCTTCAATCAAATCAACTTCCGCTTCTTGAAAAACACTTCCAACCGGCAACGAACACGAATCCTCATCATCCTCATCAGTAGAATCCATAATATTAATATCCTCGTCCTCCGAACTACTAACTTCACCGAAAATATCCAACTCGGTCGGATTCTTTTTCCGTTTACTATCGACCGCCGGTTCCTCATCAGTGACCACTTCCCACCGAACACTCACAGCTTCATTATCAACACGAAGTAATCGTTGAACTTCTTTTTCCGTGTCAGGTACATCACCTAAGGCGCCTTTTTTTTTAAAGTTTTCCTAAAACGACGTTTTCGAACATTTTTCAACGGTTTCGTTATCCCGTGCGGATGGAGAAAAGTTTCGGTTTTCTTGGGTGATTCGTCTTGATCGTCGGATTCGAGTTTGCAAAGTAGAATTTGGCTGATGTCGGCTGTTTTGTAGAATGTTTTTTTATCGATAGTTTTTAAGGATTCTAAAATGCACGGTAAATCTTCGAATTTGGCGGGGAAAGACCAGTTGTCGAATCGGACTGTTGCATGGCGCATGTCGTTCTCCACTTGTATTGTAAGTCGGTTTTCGGTGTTCGCGTGAGAACGGAGAACTTTCCTCAGTTCCTGCGCCGGTTCTTCGGGTAGGCGTAAGATAAACTCACTTTCTAATTCGATTGGAATTGGAATGTTCACTTTGAGTTTATTTACGGTTAGTGTTTTATCTTTGGCGGACATCGTGCGATACTGCGGCTATGGAAACAACAAACCGAGATAAGTGACAAGATTAGGAGATCGCGCACGTCGCAACACGTGGTTTTAGGTCTGTATCGGCAGTTTATAGGCTTGTGCCTGCAAATTAGGTCAAATTACGTCAGTCCAGGCTGTAGTTGCATATAATTATTGGATAAAAGTTTTTGATGTTTTTTGATGTTTTGTGAAGGTTTTTGGTGTAAATTAAAAATTATCATTCAAAACTTAAATTTTAACAATAAATAAATTTATTTAAATAAAGTGTCAGAACCAATGACGTTTAGGTGTCAAATGTGACGCGTCAATTCAGGTTTTCCCACTTTATGACATGGTTTGTTGACAAAGGTGTTTTTTAATTTTTCTTAATTAAGTTATAGTATTTTTAAAAATTAAATACCGTAATATAAATTGAAATGAAATATTGCGTCACTAGTATTTAAAGATAAGTTGGGTCTAAAAGGGTTACTACACTAATTTTTAAATGTAAACCCTCTCAAACACAAATGTATTCGTCCATGTTCTAAGAATGAGGGGTTTTGAAGAAAGGGCTTGAACTTGACCAATCAAATCAAGAGTCATAAATCCCCTGACCTTGGATGACCTGAACGCTAGAAAAAAAAAATTTGAATCGAGGAAATATAAACATTAATATAAACACAAGGAAACATATTTTTGTGATTGTCTAAGAAAGCAACGTATTCGAATAAAATTTGAATAAATCAATTTTAATTGTACTATAATTACTAGACCCCGGGTATTTATGCAAAATAAAATTTATGCGCATAAAACATACACCAAAAATTTCAATAAAAAAATATGCAAAATTAAAAAATTTTATGCAAATATTTTTTAATTTGGTTTTATTTTATCGAAAAAAATTTGAAATTGGTGATTTTTAATCACAATATTGTTAATTTGATGAAATTTGAAAAAGTACATTTATGCATTTTTGGTCAAATTTGACTTTTATGCATTTTTGGATCGATTTTTGGCCGAATTTGGCAAAAAATTATGCAAAAGAAATAAGAACACATGCATTTATCCGGGAGATTTAAAATTATTAAGATGGGATCTGCCCCGCAGAAAAGCCCAACCTAACTTTTTAATGGGTAGCAGTCTAACCAATTGCCACCTTGGCACGTGCTGATACCGTATATAACGGATTGCGTATACTGTAACCATACAGTACTCTCCAGTCTCTACAGCCTGATCTGCTGGTCGCACACAGTACATACTACTTGTATTGTATGTTCCTACAACACAGAAAAGTAGCCCGTAGAAAACATTTGTCCATTTCAAATATTTGTCAAATTAGAAGAAAAAAATTCAAATTATTTAATAAAAGCGTTGCTTTTGTTACTTTTTTGTTATTTTTTGATTCTATGACTTGGATTTTATTGATACCGAGTCTGCAGCACTTGGCATTAGTCAAGTCAGCTATTACCCTGTGGAAAACCCATACTGACATCTACGTAGATTTCAAGTTCACTGGGAAATCCAAGACCGGAGACACCTACAACTACAAGAAAGAATGGAATTTAATCGAAGAGAAACTTTGGAATCGATTCAAAACCAAGATTTTACCATCTAGTTTCAAAAAATCTCTACGGATATTCATAAGACACATCGGAATCGAATTGCGTTCTTGGATCAAACACACAAACCAAGTATTAATCCTCGATCCTACCCAACTAACCAGATGTATAACCTCAACCCAATGGACAAACCACGGGAAAATCGACGTGACCAAAACAGCAAAAATTCTTTCACAACTCCCAGAATTCTCAACAGAAGATAAATTCCACATCGCATGCACGTTTTGCATCGCAGAAGTCGTCGCAGACCTCTGGTCCAAGATTTCAGACATTACAAAAGTAATGTTGACCACTAAAAAGAAAAACAATATTTCTTCCATCACTTTGATGCTTTAAACACATTTAAAATCATTCCTAATGACATCACAAAGCATAAATTGTTTATTTACTCTGCGATGAAAAGCAAAAACCAAAGTGCGGTTAAGTATTTCTGGTCATTGCTGGACGAAGAAGAAAAAAATGTATTTTTCAAACATCCTTTTAAATTATGGAGTGAATTTGATAGTTTACTCGATAAAGTTGTGTTTGATCGCGCAGGGATCGAGATTATTTGGTTTCTGATATCGCAAATGAAAGAAAAACAGTTAAAAGACTTCATGATGGCGCCGGTGCGACGACAACTTTTGTTGCCACTTTTTCTCTCCGACTGGGTTTACGTACAATTTTTTAGGGATTGGATACAGAAGGTTTTGGGAAGTTTTTGTAAGGATGAGTTTTATTATAATCTTATTCGGATAGCTAGGCAATCGGATGAGAGATTCTGTTTCCATGTTGATGATCTGAGGGAGTGTTTTGCAAAATTATGGAAAAATTCGCCATCTGAGTGGAAAAGTCACGTGATTGCGACGGAAAAGTCTGGTACGAATGTGTTGTGTAGTATGTTTTTGTGCATGTCAAAGGATATTGGTAATTTGGAGCTGTTTATGGAGGATTTGAGTGATACTGATAAAAGAGTGATGTTGACTCAATGCATTGATCAAATTGGAAAATGTTATGGTAAATTGGTGAATTGGGATTTTTTTGTGGTTGCTGCTGGTCAATTTATTTCAACGGAGTATGAAATGAGTATTTTTAAAAGGGATTGTTTGGATTTTAAATATAAACGGAAACGAGTCGATAATCATTGTTTAGGAGTGGTCGAAACGTCGCGTGTGTTTTGGGATGTGGTCAAAAGCCGAAGAAGCGGACTGACTGCTCATGTAAGAGTTGCTGGTTGATTAATGATTCCAGAATAAAATGTTCCATCAATACAACAATATTGTGTTGTAATAATATTCGAACATCATATTGTATAATTTTTTACGGCATTTAATTTTACTGTGTATATGTTTACATTTAATTAAATTTGTGTGGAAACAATTTATAAAATAATAAAAACAACAAAATTTTTTTTTTTTTTAAATTAAATAAATTTATTATTCAAAAATCGAAAAGTATCATTAAATACATAATTTATTAGTTGAAAGACAAAACTACTCAAATTTAATTTAATATTTTTTATTTTATTTTACTACGTCTATACCGAGATCGTGACAAATATTTGAAATCGAAATTTTGTTGACATTCCTAACAGCTGTTTCCGGTATAGCAATTGTAGGTTGAGCCAGAGTCAAAGGAAGTTCTTCCATTGATTCTGGCTTAGCCAATGTCTGAGAGTCAGTCAATAAATTAGTACAATAGGATGAAAGTGGTAGAACATCACTAGAAACGGGAATTTTATAAGCTTCCGTAGATCCATTTGTAAAATCAAATTTATAATATTCTGGAACCGTAATAATTGAACTGTTGACATTCCCAAGACCTGTTTCAAATGACGTAGTCGGTTGTTCTTCCAACGTCTGAGAGTCGGTCAATACTTTAGTCGTATGTGGTGGAAGTGGAAGAGCAGTGGGAATTTTATGCGCTTCCGTAGATTCATTTATGAGATCATATCTATTGAATGCTGGATTAACCACTATAATAAAAAAATAAAAATTATTACCGGTAATAATAAAACAAAATAAGAACTTTAAATATACTTACTAGGTGTCATTGGTTGATGGTTATTAACATTTACATTTTTTGGTTTCCTTCGCCTCGTTTTAATCGTTTCTTTCTTCATAGATGCAGGACGATTAATCTAAAAAAAAATAATAAAAAATTCAATTATCTGTTAATTATGGATATTATTTATCAATTCTTACCCCGTGCATCTTGAAGTAAAGTCCACACGAATTGCAGACATGTTCGCCCTCATTATTTCTTCTCCAAAGCGATGTCTTCTCCGTCTGACAATTAAAACATTTCTTACTACCGGTACTTCGCTTTGAATTTGGCTGTAAAATAATAATAAAAAATTTAAAAATTTTTTTTTATTTTATATCAAATAAAACTTACCAATCGTTCTGGTCTAGTGTATGGCCGATCAACAACTGCATGTTTTCGGTAATAACAACAGCTATTACAGATATTGTACCCATTAGCATCTGTTGTCCAAAATGATGACGTGTTAGTGCTGCAACTGTAACAAGCTGTCAAATATCCATTGCCTGCTGCAAAGTGAAAATAAATTTAAATTTTATAAAAAAAAGAAAAAAAAATTCAAATTAAATTTTATTACTTTGTATCATTGTATCCGCAGTTTGGTATATCGGTACCCCGGAATTTTCAATTGCCCAATTGCTGTACCATTGCGGTGGAACTGTTGCGCCTTCTCCAATTACGTTAACTTCTGGTGTGAAATTTTTACTTTCTAGTGGGTAGACGTAAGAAGAGCCAGAAAGTATGTTAGTTGGCGGTTCGTATAACGGATAATTATATTGCAGTAGGTCGCGAAGAGTTGGAGCTGATGTAGTTGTCATTTCCGATTTTTGTAAATAAGTGTAAGTGCTCGACAGATCGCTTAACTGAGAGTTGTCAGACTCGGAATGTGCGTTTGGTGGGTTATAGTTAACATTGGGCCTTGAAGGAACCGTTGAATGATAATATTCGGGAAGATTCTGTGTTTGAACCTAAAAGAAATGTAACAATTTATTAGGACGACATGGAAATTCAAGCATTACAGGCAGCGTCAATTGAAGAAAATTGATTAAATCACATCATAAAATAAACGTTTTTCGATGATTTAACTAATCAAAAAACCGATATTACGTGACTTTTTAAAATTAAAACAGCATATCTAATTAGTTGTTGGATAACTTATGTGTATCAAGATTATACAACAAGGGATGATATATATTACAAAGGATTTTACTTCTAGGATGCGATTAGTGTAAGACGTACCTTCTTCATTTTGTCTTGGTTTATGTCTGCTGTCAATTATCTGCTGTTCTTGCTTCTGCTCTTCGACTGAATAGGGGTAGAAGTTGAGATACCAGGTACGTATGCAATCGACCAATTATATAGAGATGTCTCAATTGGTGGAGATGGCTCAATTGGGAATGGACTTTGTACTCCGGCTACTAGAGTTCGAAGTTGAAATGATGTTTGGTTCACTGTTTTCGTGAATTTGTGAGTTTTCTTAATAAAATATTGTAGAAATGATATTATTTTAATTTTTCAAATTTAATTTCTGTTTTTTTTTTTTTTTTGGTTTGTTTTATTTTGGCGTTTTATTCAATTTGGTTTGACCTTTGACCCATTAAGGTTATTTCGGGTCATTAATCTTGGGCTGTGATTAATGCATCTACGGTAATCTGATTGGTGTTCAGTTCGATACGTTTGTTGTACGTCTTTTGGTTTTTACATCTTCAAAGATCGCTATGCGCTTTCCATGTCACGTGATTCATCCGTGATTCATTGAAAAAGAAATTCAAACAAAAAAAAAGAAAAGTTCGATGTTTGTGATTCAATAAACTATTATTTTTTACATTTAAATTTCCACCCACAATGACGAAAAGAACATCAGCGCCACCGTTTGATAGTCACGCAACCTATCAAGGCGCGAAACCCATAGAAATCATCTTTTCTTTTTCAACTGTTTGCCAAAATGAGTTTATGGGTCGACAAATATCGTCCTACATCTCTCAGTAAGCTAGATTACCACAAGGAACAAGCAACTCACTTAAAAAAACTCGTAACTCAACATACATATAATTAATAACTGTAAATATGACTCAATTCGTTTTATTTTTTAGGTGCAAGGCGGCGATTTCCCGCATTTATTGATTTATGGACCATCCGGAGCCGGTAAAAAGACACGAATAATGTGCATCCTTCGCGAAATCTACGGCTTAGGCGTAGAAAAATTGAGAATAGAGCAAATGACTTTCACAACTCCTTCGAAAAAGAAACTAGAAATCAACACAATCGCCAGCAATTACCACTTCGAAGTCAATCCGTGCGATGTGGGCATCTACGACAGAGTTGTTATACAAGAATTATTGAAAAATGTGGCGCAAACGCATCAATTGGAGACATCAACGCAGAAAGAATTCAAAGGTTGATTGAATATTTGAATTTTTAATGTTTATAACTTTAATTTCTTATTTTGACATTTTTTTAAATGTTATTTTGTGAATTTTTGAATTTCTTCATTATTATGTTGTCTATTTTCTAGTGATTGTGTTGTCCGAGGTGGATCGATTAACTAAAGACGCGCAGCACGCGTTGAGAAGAACGATGGAGAAATACATGGCTACTTGTCGTTTAATTTTATGCTGCAATTCAACGAGTAAAGTGATTCCCGCCATCAGGAGTAGATGTTTGGGGATCCGGGTCGCTGCTCCGACCGTTGATGAAGTAAAATTCGAAAATTATTTTCGAATTGTTCATTGTTATTGTTTTGTTTTTTTAAATTTTTTTTAGATTATTCATATGTTACAATACGTTTGTAAAAAAGAGAATTTAACGTTACCAGTTGATTTAGCGAGGAGAATCGCCGAATTAAGTGAAAGGAATTTACGAAAAGCTTTGCTCATGTGCGAAGCGGCTAAAGTACAGCAGTAAGAACTCATTCTATTCAATTTTATGAGTTTTTAATTTAATTTATTTTTTAATTTTTAATTTAAAAATTAAAAATTGATTAATGTTATTGTTAGGTATCCATTCCAACCAAATCAAGATTTACCTCCTCCAGATTGGGAATTGTTTTTACGCGACACTGCAAATATGATTATACAGGAACAAAGTCCCAGGAGGTAATTATTGAACAAAAAAATATACATGCCGTATATTTAAAAATTATTTTTATTTTAGGTTATTCGAAGTTCGCGGACGATTATATGAATTAATTACACATTGCATACCTTCCGATATTATTTTTAAGGTACTAAAAACCGTTTTAAGTAATTTAAACGAGTTTAATGGTCGTTTTAGTTAGTTCGAATAAAGTGAGACGGTCGTTATAGTTATTTTAAACGAGTAAAACGGTAGTTTTTAAGTTATAAACATTAATTCACACATTATTCCAGGGATTATTGAAGGAATTAGTGAGTAATTGCGACGGCCAACTCAAAGCAGAAATCACCCAAATCGCGGCTTTCTACGAACATCGATTGCAGCTCGGGAGCAAAACGATCTACCACCTGGAAGCATTCGTAGTGAAATTCATGGCAATTTACAAGGGATTTTTAGAAGAAAGTGTCATGGATATGTTCTAATTTTATCACATTCCTTTATTAACAAAAAATAAAAACAAAATCTACACTTTGTGTATTAATAACTAGTTTATGGCAGCAGCTTTACTATTCCACAAATAACTGAGTAACTCTTCATCACTAGAGTTAGTTAAAGAACTGATAACGTCTGATTTTCTACTTTTGCTTTGTAAAGTGAAAAAATGATTTTTCAGGTTCGAGAAATCATTTATGAATCGACCGATGTTTGGTCCTGATGTTGAGTTTGTTAGTTTTTTAAAACGACCTGGAAAAAATTAATAGAATGTATAATCGTTTTAAATTAATTTTTTTTTTTTTTTAAATTTTGTTTTACGGGTGTTTAGTTTGTGTATCGATTCCGCGTGTCCAGCCACGGCAGCGTGTTGGAAGAGTCGCAGTGCCGCCCTTGAGTTTTCGGGGAGACCTGAATAATTGGTAATTATATATTTTTAAGTTTGGTTAACTTATTAATTATTAGATGATGTTGTTTTGGTTATTTACCTCCGAGACCTGATTCGTGGAACACTGCCAGGTTGTAAGTTGCTTCTAAATTTCCTCCAAATGCGGCCTTTGAGTATAAATCTGCTGCTGATGCTAGGTTTTCTTGAACGCCCCATCCGTGTTCGTAGCATAATCCAAGGTAATACTGGCAATCCGTATCCTAAATTTAAATCAAATGAGGAAAATGTCAATTTTCATGCAAATTTGTGTTCTTTTATGCAGTTTTTGGTTTAATTCATTCAAATTTTGATAGTTTTTAATGGTTGTTGGTGATTTTTATGCAAATTATCATGATTTTTAATGGTTGTTGGTGATTTTTATGCAAATTATCATGATTTTTAATGGTTATTGATTGATTTTTATGCAAATTTTCATGATTTTTAATGGTTATTGATTGATTTTTTATGCAAATTTTCATGATTTTTAATGGTTATTGATTGATTTTTATGCAAATTTTTACTTTTTACCTTATTTTCAACCGCAGAAGTTAAAAACTCAAACGCTTTGTCCATTTTATCCTCCTCCAAGCACCGCACACCCATGAATTTTTGAGCCTAACAATAAAATCCGTATAAAAATTCACATTTGTAATCAAATTGTGATCAAACTCACTTGAATTACTCCAAGATTAGCGGCTCTTTCCATCAACTCGACTCCTTTTTCCACTTCAGCCTCCATATCACTTCCAACATAAAACACTCCTAAATTATATATGGCGCTCGGATGACCCATTTCCGCAGCTTTTTTATAAAATTCTTTGGCCTAAAATCAACAAATTTCAATCAATATTTCGCAATTTTAACCAAAAATCGATTGCAAACCAACTTTTTCAACATTCACTTCAGTTCCTACTCCATTTTCGTAACAAATTCCAGCATTAAAACACGCCTTCCTTTCGCCCAATTCACAAGCAGCTTCGAAATAATCTAAAGCTTGTCCAGTGAGGTCATTCCTCGTTAAACCGAGCCCAACTTGATTTTGAATACCAGAAATATATTCGTTACTTTCCCTTATTAATCTATCAAGCTCTGATTTAGATAAAAAGGCATTTTCCTCTGATTTGTGTTCATCTTTCGACGAAGTTTCATCATATTTAAATTCATGTTCTTCGAATTCGATATTTCTATCTTCAAAATTGAAAGTTTCCTTATATTCATTCGTTTCAATATGAACGCGCTCTCCATCGTTGGTTTGTGGCAAAATACCCAATCTTAAAGGATTATAGCTAGACCCCGATTTACTCAATGAAAAATGATTTAAAATCTTCTTAAAATTCCCTCTGCATTTCGCATCGCCTCTGTAATTGTTATAAATGTGTTTCTGTATGACATATTGGAATCCGAGCAATATTGTCGTTCCCTAAAAAAAAATAAATAAATAAAACAATGCTATCATCGTAAATTATATATTTATCGTACCAATCCGATCGCATTTAAAAGCGATAAATCGATATGCAATGGACATGACGCATGTTTGTTGTCCGATTTCTCTGAAGTATCGTCTTTTTCTTTGTTATCTTCTTGTTTATTCGATGAATAACATCTAGAAAGTGTTTAATTTATATTTAATTTTTATTGTTTCATATTTTATCGCGTACATTTACCTGCGAACGAGTTGATGATTTGTTCGCAAAGGTGCAGATCGATTAAATTCATCGCACTTCGATGATGTTTGTTGATTGAGGTTGCAAGTGCTGATGATATCTGTAATTTAATTTGACCCAATTACATCATTAAATTTATCATAAAAATAATTAATTCTTACTTCGAAATCTTTGAAATAGCTTCCACATTCTGGCGATCTGTAGCACAGTGTTTTTTAATAATAAAAACACTACAGATCAACGAGGTCTCAATGCATTATTTTTTTTCATTTAGCTGACGGCGGCCATTATGGGTTATCTCATGTGAGTTATACGTCATACGCTCTCGTTTTTAAGATCAAGGATTAAGTTCTAGGGTTAGATTTTGCTAGACCGCCAAATCTGTAGCTGGAAAAATTGAATGCCATTTTGTTTTGGTAAATTTTATTTTATTAGGTCTTAGGTGTTTATTTCTTTTATCGATGTCTCGCTGTAAGGACAGATAATTTTGTGCGGGCAGCAATCGGGGTATGATGGTCCGTTAGCAGCTTCCAAATAGCAGTTTGGATCGAATAAACGTATAGTTCCACACCTGATAAAAAATAAGAAATATGTATGAAATTTTTACGATTATTACTAGTTATACATTTTAAATTTTTGTTACCCTTCAATTGTCATGTGAAACATTCTATCTTCTCGCCCTGGATCGCTACAATCGAGTTTTTCGCATTTATCATCATCATAGTATTCTTCTCCAGGAGCAATTAAATGGCCATTAGGCGCAGAACATTTACCTAAGATTTTTAATTCATGAAATTAGTCAAGAATTTAAGATCGAAAAATATTTAACATTTTGCAAAATAAATATAAAAACCAAAATTTTAACAATTTTTTTTATATTTTAGATTGATGGCTGCCAGACTCAAACGTCCCACGATAAAAACTTGAAAATTTTGGAAAATATGACAAAATCTTGGAAAATTTTGAAAAATTTGATGAAAACTTGGAAAAAAAAAACAAGAAAATTTCACCGTAAGTCATAAAAATGGAGAAAAAAATTATTCGATTTTGTTGCAAGTTATCTTCACCATTATCATCAAATTATCAAATCAAATAAAAATAAAATAATTCCCGCGTATGTATGTATGGATGTCTGTATGTAATGCTGTCCGAGGTACATGTTCGAGGTAAATAGCGACCACGAGCAGCGTTAATTATATTTACCGTCTTTCGGCTCTACTTGCAAATATTTGGTATTTCCAGTTACCGAGTAGTAACACTGCAAAATGCAGTAAACTGCAACAAACAGGATTAGTTTCATGATGACGTCTAATCAGAATGATGTAGTGGTGTATTTGTAATTGCTTTTATAGGTATTTCTTGAATGTCAAGAAAAGGATATCACCAGTTACCGTATACCGGAAATAATACAATTTGATAATACAGAGTTTGCGGCAGGTACTTTTCCCTTATAATTATAATTTTTTTACGGTTAATAAACAATGTTACACAAAAGAAAAAAAGTCCAGTTTTCGGTACTCACTTTTTTAAACTGTGCATTACAAACTGGTACTTTTTTTCTTTTTGTGTAACACTGTTTATAACCGTAAAAAAAATTATAATTATAAGGGAAAAGTACCTGCCGCAAACTCTGTAATATGTAACTAAGGCACTATGGAAAGGTCAAGAGTTATGTTAATCTGGTTTTCTAAATGGCAATTGAAAGCAAGATTAACATACAGTGCCTTTATAATTAACCTTTAAAAACATTTTGAGGTGAAGGCAGCATTTGGGGTTGTAGGTCATTGATTAAAAGTTATTACCGTACCTATATGTAATGAATTTTATTTTGTTTTCACTATACATTTTGATTTATTTATATATTTATTACAATGGTCTATTTATCACCATGACACACAATGTTGAACGGACAGCAATTGGGATATGATCCATCACGATTTGGATTCATAAAATTTGTCAAATGTAGTTAAATTCAGAATATTTTTCAGGGAATTTTGCAAAATTTGAATTTCAAGAGCATGATTTTGATTATTTTGTTTTTTATTTTTTAGATTCAACTTTCTACTAAAAAAAGTCAGTAGTGAAACCAACCATTCGTCTCGAAGATGATCCTTGGATGAGGTGCGAAACGTCATGCATGATGATGCATCCTCAGTGACAAGTAAAACTTTTGGATTGTAATAATGAAGAATTGGTTAAACATTCATCAGTGTAAGTCAAAAATTTAATTTTTTTCAAAAAAAGCAAATCATTTATCAGACTTACAGTTAAAAAAATTATTTAAAAATTTAACAAGAATATATTACTCTATGCAACATAAAATTTGTGGAAATTTATCATTTTAAATTGTACAGATTTGTCATATTTTAACAACATATTTTATCTGTTAACATTGCGAATATTGTACATTTGAAACCCTGCACAAATTTATGTTATTAGATAGAGAGAGAGAATTATGTTTATAGACGCAAGCGGGTCTTTAATAAATGTTATTAGATAATGTCATTTGCAAAATCTTAAATACAGTGAATGTCCTGTAGACAGGACATCCTTGGGACGGCTGCTAAATGGCTGGCCCATCTGTAGTGTAATAACAAAGGATTCAGGATTCCTGAATCCTTTGTTCTTGAATATTCGGTATTCGGCCAATTTATTATTCGGTAAAACTTCGGTATTCGGTATTCGGCCATTTCATTATTCGGTGAAAATTCGGTATTCGGCCATTTCATTATTCGGTATTCGGTATTCGGTGAAAATTCGGTATTTGCTATTTGGTGAAAATTCGGTATTCGGTATTCCTTGAATTTACTATTCGGTACATCCCTATTCAGGAATATCCCTATTCAGGAATAAGACTTGGATCAAAGAGTTGGTGCCTGGTCTACAGGATGTTCACTGTATATGTATCGTACTATCGTTACGGTACATAGACAGTGTAGGTGGGACACCAACTCTCTCAGCAACAAACAGGATTAGTTTACATCTAATCAAAACGATGTAGTGATATATTTGTAATAGCTTTTATATTGTCTAGTTTAGTTGAATGTCGATTGGCAGATGCAAATTCTCAATTCAAGGAAGTGAAAATATATGTCAACAGTTATCGTACTAAAATAAGAAATTTTGATAAGATGAAATCAACGAACTAACGAAAAGTCAAGACTCAAGAGTATGTTAATCAAGATTTCTACTCATTTAGTTGAAAATAAAATTAACATTCACAAGTCAGTACACTAGTTGGTCTCTAAAAGTATTTTGAGGTGAAAGTTGGGGTGTAGTTACAATAATAAAAAATAACTTTATATGCTGTTCGCACTGGTTCGCACGTACACATCCAGACACTACTTGGTACTTGCCATGTAGGTTTGATTTGATTTGACCATCAATGGCAATGCATTCTGAGAGCATAACATCACAGGCCAGTTAAAGCTAGCTTAGAATGTCACGCTAACTCGCTAGTCTAGGTTTATATATCTAATGTAGTGCGAGCACATCTAGCTATCTTAAGCTATAGCTTATTGATGTAACATACTCTATTTAACAATTCGTGCACGAAACTCCTATTGGTTAATGACTTATGCATTGTACTGAAAGTATATATTGTGGTATCTTATTTTAATCCTCTAGTCGATCTGAGTCGAAAATTCATTGCTTCGTAGTCCAAAAATGTGCATGCCATTGTTGACAAACGAAAACGCTTGTAAAATATTTTAAAAAATTATTTAGATTTGGGTTTTTGTATTGTTGCGCACATTTTTTAGCCACGAAACAATGATTTTTTTGACTCAGCTGGACTAGAAGATTAAAATAAGATACCACAATATATACTTTCAGTACAATGCAAAAAAGTTCACTTTTTAGTTTCGTGCGCGAATTGATGGATAGAGTTTAGTTTGGAGAACTGGATAAGCTAGTTTTGAGCTAGCTTTAACTGGCTTGTGATTGTCATGCTCCCAGAATGCATTGCTACTGTACAGCGGCTAACAAAGCTCATTGTTAAAAAAAATTTTTTTGGTTAGTACCACCAGACTCAATTTAAAAAACAAAGTCTTGTACCAGCAGGCTAAAAAATAATGACCAGTACCAGCAGGCTAAAAAATAATGACCAGTACCAGCAGGCTCAAAATTTAATTTTCCACCAGAAACGAAGGTGTATCATTTACTATTAGTGTTCCTACCTGCTTACAGACAGTACCAACAGTAAAATTACTAAAATTTGATTTATTTCCAAAAATTTAAATTAATATGGTAGTTCCAAACCATAATTTTATGGTTAGTTTTTATGGTACCAAAGTTGTGTTAGCAAATGTTCTAATCACTAGACCACCTGTCATCAAGTTGGGGTGCCTATGTGGTTTATCAATGTATACCAAATTTTGTTTTGTTTTTAGTACATTTTGTTGTACTGGGTATCCAGATATTTGTACACTTATCATAATGGTTTATTTATCACCATGACACACGATGTTGTGCCGACAGCAATCGGGATATGGTCCTTCAACACTTTCCAAATGGCAGTGTAGTTTTTGTTCCACATCTATTAAAACAAAACAAATGTATGAAATTTTAATAATTAATGGATTTTTAATTTTAATTTTTCTACCCATTAATGTAAACCAAAAATTTTCCATCTGATCGTTCTGGATCAGAGCAGTGGAGTCTTTCGCATTTTTCAATGGTCATACAATTCTTCACCAGGAGCAAATAAGTCGCCATTAGGAGCAATACACTTGCCTAAGATTTTGGATTCATAAAATTAGTCAAATATCTTTATTTATACGTACTGTAATTCAAATCTTTTTAAATAAAAAAGCAAATCTTTTTTACTAAAAAAAAAGAGGAGAAAGTTTGCTACAATATAAATAAAATATATAAAAAAATAAAAATAAAAATACAAGGCCAACCAACAGCTTCTTCACCCGCTGAGACACTGCTGAACTCTATTTAACTATTCGTGCAGGAAACTCCCATTGGTTAATGACCTATGCATTGTACTGAAAGTATATATTGTGGTATCTTATTTTAATCTACTAGTTGAGTTGAGTCGAAAAATCATTGTTTTGTAGTCCAAAAATGTGCGTGCTATTGTTAACAATCAAAAACGCTTGTAATATATTTTAAAAAATTATTTACATTTGGGTTTTTGTATTGTTGCGCACATTTTATTGCTACGAAACAATGATTTTTTGACTCAGCTCGATTAGAGGATTAAAATACAACAATTGTCTTGAAATTCTGCCGCTATTTTCCCTCCGCTTCGGCTGCAATGTTGGCAAATTTGTATCAATTTCAATATCTCAGGTTAGTTTTTTTATCAGTCAAACCACGAGCCCAATACTTAGGCTTAATTTGTGACAAGGTATCTAGTTCTGCTAAAATTTGTTGCTACTGATTTATGTGTCGTGTGTAACACGTTTCGTGACAAATCGCAAGCACACTATACGACATTTTATTAACGAGATTTAAAAAACGAAATTTTTCAAAAATTTCGTTTTTTTTTAAATCTCGTTTTTGATCTCATACGAGAAATCGCAAACTGTCTAATGTGTAACAAATTTTTTCAAAAATCTCAACAAACCTGTTGAAAATTATGTAGGCCTATGGCAGATCATGAAGAGGCAGTTGTTAATTGAAATAAGCATATTTTATTGGTACTTTTAATACCAATAAAATATTGGTTCAATAAAATATTGCTTCTGCAGACATATTTTGCCTTCGGATTACAATAGCCAAGTGAAGTTCTATTACTTTACATGAGATGTGTTGCTGTAGAATACTGCTTTATATAATGCTATTACAGCTTTGTTATTAGTATCTATTTTCCAACACATCTTTACAATGAAATGATACATTATATCAAAAACAATATATGTGAATCAAGTATTGCTTAATAGCACTTAATTCCTAACACTCATCCTAGGCTGTGCATCTATACGGAAATTCAAATAACACTTTATTTCTATAAAACCATTAAAACAAAGGGACGAGATTTTTAACAATATCCCTTTTTTTGCCATTCAAATGTCGTACGAGAAATCTCAAACTGACTATTATATTGTACATACCATCTTTTGGTTCGACTTCCATTACGCCGAGATATCCAGTTACTGAGTAGTAACACTGCAAACTGCTAAAAGCAACGAGTAGCAGGATTAGTTTCATGGTGGCAAACTGGCAACTAACTCAGAAATATATATTAGGTGCGTTCAATTTGATTTAGAGAAAATAACTAAGTTGACTTAACTGCTAAGTTGACTTAAACTCATTACATGTGACGTTTTGGACATCATAGTTTTATCATATCTAAGACATAAAAAAACTGATAAGGTGAATCTTAAGCTGTAATTGAAGACAAGATTTTCTTGTATTTGCATCCAAAGATCAAGGATTAAGTTCCAGGAAAATCTTGGTGCTAAATATAACTAATGATTTAATTGCACTTTGTTTTTGGTGAATTTTTATTTTATTGAGTTTCCAAATTTTTTTTACATTTATCACAATGGTCTATCCTCTATCTATACATCGTTGTCACACACAATGTTGTATGGACAACATTTGGGGTACGGTCCAACACCAGGTTCCAAATGGCAATGTTCTTTTTGTTCAGGTGATAAACCTACAGATCCACATCTGTAAAAAAATTAAAACATTAAATTTTTTAATTATGTTTTTTAATTAATTATTTTCTTACCCGGTAATGTCGATCGCATACATTCCATCTGATCGTTTTAGATCAGCGCAGCCGAGTCTTTCGCAATTTTCATTGTCATAATATTCTTCACCAGGAGCAAATAAGTCGCCATTAGGTGCAACACAATTACCTAAGATATTTAGTTTATAAAATAAGTCAAATATACCGTAATTATATTTGGTTCCAAAAATATTTTTAGGGGATCTTGCAATATTTGAATTTAAAATGTAATTTTAGCATATTGATTACCGTAGTTATTTTTTTTATTTGTTAGATTATACAAGTAATGGTGGCCAGATTCAAACTCAGATTCAAAAAAAAAGAAAACAGAAAGAAATGTAAGTCAAAAGTTTAATTTTTTACAAAAAGAAAAATTTTTTGTCAGACATCAAATAACTAGATTAAAAAATAAACAAAATTTTCCTTTTGTACAGACACGTCATTTTCCCAAATTATTCACAGTGCTTTCGACCATCGAAGATCTCATCAGCAGATCCATGATGAGATCTTCGATGGTCAAAAGAATAGGTGATTTTCGTAAAAAAAATCATTGTGACCAGAATTCTTGATGAATTAAGTTATACGTCCTGGATGTGTTAGAGGTATGTACGCAGTTAAACATGGAGTATCATTGGATTTATAATAAAATTCTGGTCACAATGATTTTTTGGAAATTTTGATTGTTGACAACAATTACATAGCTCCATTATGACTTTTTTTGAGGACTTTGCAGACCCATACATCCAATTTAGAAAAGTTGCCCAAGAAATTGAACATCCTAGATCAGTTAAATTTTTAATTTTATCTTCAACAGTTCTCAAAATATTGTCAAAATTGCAAAAATCTGATTTTGGTGGTTTTTAATTTTTTTCTCAATAACTACTTAATCAATCTTTACACGAAATGATAGCTTTACTATTCCTATAAATCTTTTAAAAACCATTTGTCTGTCAGTATTACAGCTTTTAAGAAATTTCCATTTTTTTACTTTAAAAAAGTGCCTGTTTTTGTACTTTTGACCTGAGGTTGGTAACTTAAAATTATGCGGATTGCAGACATTTTCCATTTTCTGCACTGCCGCATAGTTAAATTCTTTGCAGAAATTTATGTTATTAGGATATATTATTTGAAAATCTTACCGTTTTTCGGCTCTACTTCAGCATAGGCGGTATAGCCAGATACTAAGTAATAACACTGCAGAATGCAGAAAGCAGCAACAAACAGGATTAGTTTCATCTTGTTACGTTTAATCAAAATGATGTAGTGATTGTATCTGTAATTTGCCTTTATATAGTTGAGTTGAATGTCGATTGGCGGATGTCAATTCTTAATACAATGAAATGAAAATGTCAACAGTTACCGTATCTAAAAGTAGGAAATTTTGATAAGATGAAATCTAGGAACTCATAAAAAGGTCAAGTGCACTGAATCTGGTTTTTCTAATTGCAATTAGAAACAAGATTAACATTCAGTGCACTAGATGACCTTTAAAAAGATTTTGAGAGGTATAAGTATGCATTTTGCAGCAGAAATTAATGGTAAATTAAGAGTTTAGAAATTGCAACTTACCAGTTGTTGCCTGTTTGTTGGGAAGGTTTTCAGTGATTTGGTAGGTCAGTCCACAATTTTTATTTTTTATTTTTCATTTCCTAGTGGAAATTGTTTACTTGTCAGGGTGAAAAACTCATCTTGTTTTCCTGCATTTTTTAATGTCAATCAGTAACTGGTTATGCTGCAATATGAGGAAAATTATTGTTAATGAACTTCAGGAAAGAGGAAATTTAATTTTAAAAAATTGGAATTGAATTTTAAAAGAATTAGGAAAAAAGTAAACGGAAAGGAAGTGAAGTGGTTTCTTTATGTCTGATATATTTCCGGGTGTGTTTCTGTTATACAAGTATTAATAAGTGAAGGAAACTATACAGTCACATAATATGGCTGTGTAGATTAGAGCAATAAAAGTTGTAAAAGTCACTTTTTACTTGGAAACCTTTTAGCAGAGCAATTAAAGGGTGTATGACATCAAAAATATTATGACTGAATAATCCAGAACACGTTTAAAAAAATTATTTTGTAACCTGAGCATGGAGATGACATTTTTAGCCACTGCTATAGCAGGGCGCTGTTTCTAACGTCACAGTTGGTATTTCCCATGTTAAATACATAGAGTTTGTCAAAACTGATAGCAACTGATATAACCGAGGATATAACCCTTTAAAGAGATCATTTTAGACCATAAAGAGAGAATTCTAGTCTATAAATAGACAATTTTAAACTATAAAGAGCCAATTTTTTTCAGTTCTTAAAACATTTTATTTGAAAAATCATGATTATTGTCATTATGACTTAAAAACATTCTTTGAGAATCGAATTAACCTTAGGCGGTTTATAACCCGTTATCCACTCGTGTCTAAGGGCCGAAAATTTATAATACGCTAACATTGGCTGTAAAAACTCAGTAATTTTTTAAAAAATACACAACAATGCTTATCAAAAACAATGCGGCTTCTTTGACCTAACCTAACCTTGGGCCCACATCTTCATCATAAGTCTAAAATGACAACGGTTATTCGATTTAGCGGACAAGCCACTACCGCGGTAATAACCATCAACCAGAACCGAAAACAGAGGTTGCCCAGTCGCCAATTCAAATGCTACGCATACCGCGCTCCAAATATGTAAAACGTTTATAAAACATGGAAAACGTTACTTAATCCGTTTTTGGTCAGAATGTCTATTTTCTCATGCAAAATTTAAAATTTTTACTCAAAAGCATTCAAACTAAAAGTTGAAAAATTTCAATTAATATAACATTTCTGCTGTGAGCAATGGCCACCAACAGCCACTTCACATGACGCCCCCGAGTGAAATTCATCACACACAATATAAAATACATCCCAAAATTAATAATTGCCTAATCGATAAACTTCACCCCGAAAAACTTGATGTCGTAAACTCTTTAAGTAAATGAAATAGACAGAAAATTCGTAGATTTTAGTGTTTCGTATACCACTATTTTATAGTTTTACAATTTGGTTTATACAATAAAAAAGGTATTCAAATATAGTATTATTCGTAATAATCTGGATCACACACGATGTGTTTTTCACAGCAGTCGGGATATGGTCCATTACCACGTTCTAAGTGACAGTGTTCCTTTTGCTTAGCAGATAAACCTACAACTCCACAGCTGTTTAAATAAATCAATTTATTATTATATTATTATTAAAATCAGATTTATTTGGTACCCTGCGTAAGAAATCTGAAACTTTCCATCTGACCGTTCTGGATCACTGCAATGAAGTCTCTTGCAATTTTCGTTGTCAATCCAGTCTTCACCAGGTGCGATTACTTCGCCATTACTAGTAACACATTTACCTAAAATTTTTAAATTATAAAATCAATTGAGTAGGTAATGGACACGAGTCAAATTTGTGATAATAAGTAAATAGTTATTACAACACAAAATATTTGTATACCATCTTCTGGTTCTACTAGCCTTCGGCCTACAGATCCAGAAACTGAGTGACATTGCAAAATGCAAAATGCAACAACAAGCAGGATTAGTTTCATCTTGTGATGTCTATCAGAATAAAATGCTGATACTGTAATGTATATATTGCTATTATATAGTTTAGTTGAATGTCGATTGGCGGATGTGGTAGATTGGCACCATAATCTAAAAACACAACAATGAAAGGTTATCCAAGGTTTTACATAATTTCAATTGCCAAACAAGATTAGTTTTCACTTTTCAGTGCATGAGTTGACTTTTAAAAAGATTTTGAGTAATTAGCAATGAAAGTTAATGGTAAATTAAGGATTTAGAACATATTTTAAAAGGTTTACAAGATCAAAAATTTTATGTATAGGTTATTGCGAGGTTGGGAGGTACGAACTGCGGTTTTTCCCAGTTTGTACCGACCAACTGAGCGATAACTAGTGTCTTAAATACTTTTTTAAACATCTGAATAAGTAAATAATGTTGAAAAATTACCATATATTAATTAATTGTTTAATTAAATTAAAATAAAAATTTAAATTGTTGAAAGATATACATATACATATATTAATTAATTGTTTAATTAAATTAAAATAAAAATTTAAAATTGTTGAAAGATATACATTCTTGTCAATGCAACATTAGCCGGAAATAAGAAATTATCACAAAAGCAGCTCAGCTGCCGAGGTCGTCAAAGCGGACAGATCGACAACGCAATGCCCAAGTAAATACAAATCCTGGCGAAAACCACACACTTCACTTTACTTGGCCCTTTCCTGTCTGTTGGACACAGTTGCGTTCGGTGCAACTGTTGTATTCCGTGTTTGTTGTGCGATACTTGGATGTCTGTTTGGGGTTGCGTGGTGTGTGTAATTAGTTTTGTTGAATTTTTGCTGTTGTGGTTTTGTTTAGGAATGTGAGTTTTTGTTTTTGGTGTTTGCTGGGGTCGTTGTTGGTGTTGTGGCGGTGGGTTTGATAGTGTATAGGGTTGGTTGTGTAGGTGTGCATGCGTGGGTATGTGTGTTGTCGCTGGAGGTTGCAGTTTTGTTTTTGTCTTTGGGACGTTTGTTGCTGCTAGTGTGGTTTACTGTGGTTTGCGTTGGGTTCATAGATGTCGTTGGTTTTGGTGGGTGGGATGAATTTGGGTGGTTTGGCTTGAGCAGTCGTGTGATTGGGGGCAGTGGTTGTGTGTTGTGTTGGTTTTTTTTGTTTTTTTTGGTGTTTGTTTGGTCTTTTGGTTGTGGCTTTTATTTTTGTTTGTTTCGGTGTGGATTTGGTTTGTTTGTATTGTCGTCGTGCGTCTGGGTTTGCTTGGGCTCGTGTTTTTCGGGTGTCTGGTGTCGGTGTTCACTTTCGGAAAGGACCAAGTAAAGTGAAGTGTGTGGTTTTCGCCGGGATTTGTTTTTACTTGGGCATTGCGTTGTCGATCTGTCCGCTTTGACGGCCGGTTTACTTGGCGGCCTCGGCAGCTGAGCTGCTTTTGTGATGATCTGTTAGCTTTTTGTTTTTTGGCATTGTTGGGGAGAAAACTTCCAAGCCCAGCCTCCTCGTGGCCTCCCCTGGGTTCTCCTCTGTGGCACTTTGTTTTTCCGCTGCAGTGGTGCTAATGGGTTCTCTGGTTATCTATCTTTCCTTCTTCCTTCTTCTCTTTATTGCTCCACTTTCTCTTCTGCCTTTTGTTATTAATAGCTATCTGTTGTGTGAACAGTTTTGGTTGGTAGTATGCTTGGATCAGTACGCCCGACTTAGTAAGCCTGGATTAGTACGCCAGGATTAGTATGCCCGGCCGGCCGGAGACAACAGGCCCGGTACGGCGGGGTTGAAACGCCGGGGTTGGTACGCTGGGATTGGTATGCTAGGATAAGTCAGTTGTCAGAAGTCAGCTGGAAGAAGTTGGTAGTGGGAAGTCGGTGGTAGGAAGTTGGTAGTCGTAGGAAATCGGTAGTAGTAGGAAGTCAGTAGTGGTAGGAAGTCAGTTGTATGGACAGATTTGGTCGGTAGTACGCCCGGATTGGTACGCCCGGATTGGTACGCCCGGATTGGTACGCCCGGATTAGTACGCCCTGGATTAGTATGCCCGGGTTAGTATGCCTGGATCAGTACGCCTGGCCAGCCGAATTAGCTGAGCTGGCTGGATACACCAGGATCAGTACGCCGGGGTTAGAATGCTGGGGTTGAAACGACGGGGTTGAAACGACGGGGTTGGTACGCCGGGGTACACTGGGATTTGTCGGGATTTGTCGTGCGAAGGAGTCAGTTTCATGCCAGTGTCGGTATGTCAGTTTTAGTTTGTATAAACTTTTTTCTTATTTTGTCTTGATTTAATATATTGGTTTCATTTTGTCAGAGTCAATATGTCTGTGTCATTATGTCAGTTTGGATATGTCAGTTTCAATTTATCAGTTTTGTTTTGTCAGTTTTGGGTATGTCAGTTTTGGGTATGTCAGTTTTGGGTATGTCAGTTTTGGTGTGTCAGTTTTCTTTTGTCAGATATATAGCGTGTTGGTTTTGTTTTGTTGGATTTAGTATGTCGAGTTTCATATTGTCAGTTTTCATGTCAGATTCTCTTTTGTCAGATTTTAGACGTGTATGGCCTGAGTCGCCGCTTGCGTCTATAAACCTAATTCTCTCTCTCTCTTTTGGCATTGTTGCAAAGAGGGACGTAATGATTTTTAAATTTGAATGTAAGTGTTTAATGTTATGCAACGATTTTATGTAGTGCGAGCGCATGGTTTTGAACCACGTTTTAAGTATTCAAATGGATGCAATGTGCACACTTGAAAATAATAAAACTACTGGTATGGAAAACATATTAGACCGTATTTTTTTCATTGAAAATTTGTTACATCCCATTATCAATGCCTATTAATTGTCAGTCATCTTGTGATCAGGGAATAAAGGTGGTCAGATTTTACAGTTTTGATTTTTTCTGACATAAAAATGCAGGGCTTATCAGGATGTCATAACTTCAACATCAGATTTAAACCGATTTCAAAAGATTTTAGAAAAATCATTTTTTAAGGGTTTTAAAACATGCTTGATCCAATGGACCAATAAAAAAATCTGATGTCGTAAATAAGGAAAACTTTTTTCTGCTCCCTCAAAAATTTACGACATCAGATTTATGATTGGTCCATTGGATCAGGCATGTTTCAAAAACTTTTCAATAATTTTCTGAGATGTTTTGGAAAATTTTAAAAAGTTTAATCTCAATGGTGAAGTTGTGAAAACGAGCGGACAACAATGGCCATTTTAAGAGATGACGAACATTATTCAGTAATAAAATCTTTTAAAACAAATATAGAAATTTTGTGGAAATTAAACATACCATCTTTTTCTCAACTTCTATCACACGTTTCATTTCCCAAAATTGATTGAGTTTGAGACTGATAAATGCAAAAAGCAGCAACAAATATATTGTTGCTGCTTTTTGAATATCAGAATTAGTTTCTTGTTGGGAGTTTTTGTGAATTTTGACACTATCAAAATGCAACCTTGGGATGTTTGTCATGGGTTTTAGTTTCAATGTCATTTTGCAGATGTCAAAAGTCAGGGCCTGAGGTAAGGTTATGCAACCCTTTAAATTTTAGATCAAGTCTTAGTTCAAGTAAACGTCAAGTAAAATCCACAATTTTTTTTAGCTATAACTTATACAGTTTACCCAGACATATCTGGTCATAATTGAGACTGAAATAGAGAAACAGCCAGAAATCAAGCTAGGGGATCCTAGTTTCAAGCAGCCATTTTTGACTTAGAGTATAATCGAGTATATCTTTCACATCTAAGCATCAAATTGGCAAAGTACAGAAATTGTGTATTTTTTGGAACAGGTTGTTGTTTTACCAGATAAAGTTGAGAGTAAGTAAATTATATCTTTAATAAAAAAACAAATGTTAATAATTTACATACAACAAAAATTTACATACACCATATACCCAAACATAATTATTTAATATGTCATCATCCTTCGTTTTATTTTCAGAGTATACAAGTAATAGAAAATGTACAGTTATTTTTGCGCAACATTCGAACAATTGTGTGTCCAGTTGTATGTCATTAATGCTAGGTTCCCACTTGACAGAAACTCAGACAGAAAATTTTCTGCTACTGAAAATTTTGAGAGAAAAGTATGTTTTTCTGTCGTTGGTTCCCACCTGTGGACTGAAAAGTGGGCAAAAAAGTGCAGAAAAGTAGAATTTAAAAATGGATGCCAGCTAAGGAAGGCAATTTGTAAACACTGCTGCTTTCTACACTCAAAATTTTCTGCAGCAGAAAATTTTCTGTCGGAATTTCTGCCAAGTGGGAACCAAGCATAACAGAAGTGGAAAATAAATTTTGGATACCCAGGTAACACCAAATGTTGCTGCAACGTTGCAATGTTGCTGCAATGTTACAAATGATACTTCTTCTAACATTGCTGCACTGTTGGCAACAGTGCAGCAATGTTAGAAGAAGTATCATTTGGAACATTGCATGCAACATTGGTGTTACTTGGGTACATAAGGGAAGGAAAATACTGTAACTGCAAAGCCATAATGCAGAGTTTGCGGCAGGTACTTTTCCTTATAATTATAACTTTTTTATGGTTATAAATAGTGTTACACAAAAGAAAAAAGTATAACCAATAAAAAAAGTTATAATTATAAGGGAAAAGTATCTGCCGCAAACTCGGTATTGTTTCAGTGTGGGTATAGTCTAGAGTTTATAGCTACTGTTTCTTTATAATTATGGCCAGTTATATGTTATAAATAGTATAACAGAAATGAAAAAAAATTCAGTAATAAAACCTTGATTGCACTATGACCTAATCGCATGACCTATGATATATCCTAATAAAAAATAGATGATTATAGGGATGTAAATTATGGAAAACTATCAGATAGCCTGCAAGATTTTCAATTTTTATGAAAGCTCTATACTATACAACCGAGGGTTTTTATGAGGGAAAAGTATTTGCCACATATTCTGTACTAGAATTGTGAAAATTTATTAGGCATACAGTAGTTTAAAATTTATTATTTTTATTTATTTTTTTGATAATCTGCTATAAATCGGAAATATAAGGATTAATTCGACCTTTAATCACAAATCGTGTTGTAAGGACAACAATTTGGAAAATGTCCAGAACCTCGTTCATAGCGACAATGATATTGCTCTTCTGTAACAGTTAAGTTTCCATCACTTTCACATCTAGTATTTTATATAAAAAAATTAAATGTTAATAATAATTACTGTTTTTAATGGAAGTTATATACCCGTTGGTCTGAAGGAACCAGAGGTTCCATTAGTTTCACTGCAACGGAAAAACTAAAACCTACAGTGGTGTACCCCAGTGTAGAAAAGGCCACAAGGAGGCTGGACATGGAAGTTTTCTCCTCTATTTCATTGGTGGTGGTTGGCGCTATAGCTATTATAGTGAAGCCACTGCTGCTAAGACACTAGTACAATGCTGATCACAAAATTCTAGATTTTGGTATTTGATGGACTTTACTCAATTTACATGCATTTTATTTTATTCCTTTACAATTTTTTATTTGAATACACATAATAATTATATTTTGATAGAGTACTATCTGGAAGTGATAGAAGTAGTTCTATATGTATGAACTTTTAATCACACACCAAGTTGTCAGGACAGCACTCGGGCCATGGTCCAGAGCGAGCTCCTAAATGGCAACCTCTTTCGATTTGTTCATCACTTAACACTCTACCTGATTCCTCTACACATCTGTTATAAAATTATTTGTATTGAAAGATTACTATTTTTATAATAAAATTTTCATACCCTCTGGCGTAAATTATAAACTGCCCATCTGACCGTTCTAGACATTGGTAGGTTTCACATTTGTCATTGTCATACCAATCTTGTCCACGTGCATGCAATTCTCCATCAGGTCCAACACATTTGCCTTGAGTTTAAAATAGAACTCAATTGTTATATCTATATACTCTATTTAATATTTCGTGCGCGAAACTCCCATTGGTTAATGACCTATATTGTACTGAAAGTATATATTGTGGTATCTTATTTTGATCCTCTAGTCGAGCTGAGTCAAAAAATCATTGTTTCGTAGCCAAAAAATGTACGCAACAATACAAAAACCCAAATGTAAATAATTTTTTAAAATATTACAAGCATTTTCATTTGTTAACAATGGCACGCACATTTTTGGGCTAAAAAACAATGATTTTCGACTCGGCTCAACTAGAGGATCAAAATAAGATACCACAATATATACTTTCAGTACAATATAAGTTATCAACCAATGGGAGTTTATTTATTTATACATACCGTCTTTGTTATCAACATATAGTGAGCTACTATTTCCAGAAACTGAGTAGCACTGGAAAATGCAAAAAGCAGCAACAAAGAGAATTAGCTTCATTTTGTGATGTCTATCAGAATGCAATACTGATAAATTTCTGATTGCTTTTATAGTTTAGTTTAATGTTTTTTTGGCGGATGTCGAAAACTGAAAATGTCAATAATTATCAATTGTAAAGTTAGTAAAAGTTTTATTATAGGTCAAGTTCACTAGACATTAATCTTGTTTTCTACTTTTAATAGGAAATAAGATGTTATTTACTCCATCTTGACCTTTATAGAGATTTGCTGATGTCTAGCGAACATTTTGAGATAAAAGTTAATGACAAATGTGCTTGGTCAATACAGGGAAGATAAATAGGATTTTATGTGAGATTAGCATATGTCATTTTTATTTATTCTAAATGAATGTCTAAAACTAAAAAAGGACTAAATTTGGGAAATGGTCCAGTTTTAGCTTTTTCCTGTTACTGAATAGATGGAACTACACTTCCAATTGCACATCTGTTATTAAGGTACATCAAGATTAACATTATTTAAATAGTATGTTATACCCGGTAAAGTAAAAAGTAATGCTTTCTATTCGAATGTTCAATACATCGGTGACTTTCACATTTTTCATTGACATACCACACTTGATCAGGTTTATGTGAGCCGCCATCACATTTACTTAGAATTTAAAATGTATTAAATTAAAATCTGTTTGCGCATCTCTATAGTTCATATCGGATTGGCTGGGACCTTTTTACACAACAGTATGTATCCTAAAGTGGGGTAACATAATCCTGTCAGCGAATGGCCTGATTTTGTCTGTTAGATGGACTCGGTCACTAACTATTTTGTGCTGCGAATTCGCTGCGTGTATAAAAAGGTCCTAGCCAATTCGATATGGACTATAGCCGAGCATTAGGCGGATAGACTATAGTTACTCAACCTATGAATACAAATTGCAACAGAAAAATTAACATTCCGGACTATGAAATCACTTATTAGCTACAATGCACGGTTTCCGAAGCCAGAAACTGAGTAGATTTGGAAAATAATATCTTGAGATATTTCTAATTGCTTTTACAGTCAAATTCGATGTTTTTATGGGCGGATGTCATTACATAAACTGAAAAATTTGAATTTTAAGAAAATTTGATACAAAGCCACCTATTAATCATATGAATGCATATGGCAGGTCAAATTCAGGGAATATTAATCTTGTTTTCCACTTTGAATAGGAAACAAGATTATAACTCAAAGCACACTACGACCTTCAAAGAAAATAATATTTTTTTTTGGCAATGAAAATTAAAAAAGAAATATATCCGGAGATTCGGTCCAGATTTTTTGTACCTTAAATACACAACAAATAAAAATTACACGTTTCATGTACTAAAAGTAAAAGTACGAGTTCCTTCCTGTGAACTAGAGGTTAATAGAACGAAAACCCGCTTGAGGCAATAATGGGAACACGTGAGCAAGAGACTACTGTAAGATAATTTTTCATTTTCAATTCAAAATGAAACTGGACAAAGTGGTCATCGTTCTGCTCGTCATATTTAGCTTTTTTCAGGTGAAACCAAAAATGGAGAAATGTGAAAATATCAATTTTAATTGATTTTTTTAATCCCAGGCGTTTAGTTTTGCTCAAATACACGAATCGAGTAATATTCCACATTTATTAGCCAATTTATTCGGTTTATCAACATCCAATTCCCAATCTCAGTCAGGTTCGTAATTTTCTCTTTTTTTTCCCATCAAATTTGCGGCTTTTTTGAGGAATATTTGTCCATTTGGGTCACTTTCATTAAGTAGGTCTTTTTGAGGAATGTATTTCAACCCCTCGACCCACTTCACTTTTTCAACTGGAATTTTTATTTTTTAATTTTTAATTTTTTATTTTGTTTTTAAGTTTTATTTTTTTTTTTTTATTTTTAAAAAATCGAATTTCTCATTTCCTTCGACCTAGAATGCGATTTTCACTTGACATTGTCGGCCGATTCGCCTCAATTGGTGGAACCACCTCTGAATTATCAGCCTGGAACGCGTTGCGTTTGGCATTTACATGTGAGCAACTTCAAAATTTTTGTTCATTTTCAAATTTCCTTTTACTTTTCCTCGTTGCAGGCACCTGATGATTTCCATGCGAGACTTCAATTCGAGGTGATGAACCTCGATTGTCCCGCCAGTTATCTGTATATCAGAACAGATGATGGGAGTCATGGAGAAAGGTGCAATTATAGTGACACCTCATTTCATAAATTATTGAAAATCGTTTCTTTTTTTAAGGTATTGCCAAAAACCGGCTTCGTCGTCTTTAATCTTAGGCCGAGAGGCAGAAATTGTTTTTGAATCTAGTTTACTTAAATCTGGTTCTTGGTTTCGAATTGGAGCTCTTGCAAGTGCAATGAATGTGGAGGAATTGTTCGCACTGCCTCAAATCCAGAGCTTCACATCACTCCATTATTCCAGTGGATATCCAAATAAACATGTTCAGGGATGGGTCATCAAAGTGAGCTTCTATAATGTCTAACCTCGTTATAACAAACCAAAAAATTCAGAAAACGAAAGTTTTTGCTATAATGGTTAGTTCACATTGAACGTAACGTAACGTAACTTACGAAAATTTAACGTAACTTAAAGAAAGTAATGTATAGTTTTGTTCACACTGTTTCTAGACAGTAAATGTAAATCAATTTGTGATTTTATACCCAGAATGCATCGCACAGCCATCTTGCGTTATGTTACGGAGTACCGTAGCGCAAACACCATTATGAACTAACCATAAGAGTTTGTTATAAGAGGTTTTTCTCTTTAAGAGTTTGCTTTAATAAGGTTGGACTGTATTTAGAGCCATTCTCAATTTATTTCTTGTTAGAATGCCATAGAAGGCAATGTTTTGGTACTGGATTGCCGCAAAGGATTCCATCTTGAAGATGCTGTGAGAGGTTCTTGCGATAGTGACTTCTTAGCTGTCAAAGTGTTTGATAATGCTCGTTTTCAAAATAATCAAAAGTATAATTTATTTGTGTAGTTCACATTTGTATCTTGTTACACGTATTTTTGAGAATAGTTTGTGGTTAGATTCTGCGGAAGGACTGGACCGGGTCTTATCGCGACCAAAAGAAAATTGGGGTTGGTCTTCCGGTCGGATGAGTCTAATTCTTTTCCTGGATTTATATGTTTCTATCAATCGATAAGTCAAAGTGAGATCACTTTCTTATACTCAGTCCAAGGAGTTGGATTAATCCAACTCCTTGCTCAGTCCAATGCCGTTACAGCAAATGGCCAAATGTTGTAAAAACTTTTCGTTATGTCGCATGGTTTTGGCAATAACCGATAAAATGTTAGAACAAGTTAGGGTGGGTTCCTACTTGTGTTCACACTGACAGTAACAAAAGGGTAAAACCAAGACTTCAAGGGATAGTGATTATTACATAATTGGTGACAGTAGACTGATTGGTGATTGCTTACTGCCATTACTTTATTTCTCTCTCATAATGTATCATCTTCTTGTTTTACTGTCACTAGGTGCGTTCAATCCTGAAAAGAAAAGTCACTTATTTGCCTGAAATGACTTTTAAAAGGCAAATATGACGTAATTTACGTCATATTTGCCTTATAGAAGTGACTTAAGTGACTTTAGAGAAAAGGCAAACACAACTCACTTCTTTGCCTTATAGAAGTCACTTCTTTTTACTGCACATGCGCAGTGCTCACAAAAAATAGCTTTAGTGGCATCCATCTTGGAAACGATTAGATCGTTGTGTTTCTTGACTCCAAACTAAAATTTTAGTGAATAAAAGCTGCCAATTTTGTAGGTGGAGACTTCATTAAACAACATCCAAACGATTCTTTGAGAAATTGGCATGAAAATAGGTAAGAGTTGCGAAAAATGACGACAAATCGGGTACAGACATCACCGAACATCGTGGCCGACGAAGGTGCACGTTCCGCGGCCACGACGTTCGGTGATGTCCGTACTCGATTTGTCGTTATTTTTCACAAATTTTATCTATTTTCTAGCAGATTCTTATAAAATATATTAGCCAAGATTTTATCAACGAATTCTAATTTTTATTCCACAGTTGAAACAATAAAAATTCAAATGAAAATGAACATGCATGAACAATTTAAGTGTGTTCATTGAGAAGTCACTTTTCCATAAGGCAGATAAGGAGAAGTGACTTTTCTTTTTCAGGATTGAACGAACCTATTGTTAACTGCTGGTGCGAACACAAGAGGAAACCTGCGGTAAGATTTCTAAAAACAAAGTACCGTAATCTTCTACTTTGAAGACTACGGGTTTATGTTTAGATTGAAGTCTTTGAAGACTACGGGTTTATGTTTAGATTGAAGTCTTTGAAGACTACGGGTTTATGTTTAGATTGAAGTCTTTGAAGACTACGGGTTTAAGTTTAGATTGAAGTCTTTGAAGACTACGGGTTTATGTTTAGATTAAAGTCTTTGAAGACTACGGGTTTAAGTTTAGATTGAAGTCTTTGAAGACTACGGGTTTATGTTTAAATTGAAGTCTTTGAAGACTACGGGTTTATGTTTAGATTGAAGTCTTTGAAGACTACGGGTTTATGTTTAGATTGAAGTCTTTGCAGACTACGGGTTTATGTTTAGATTGAAGTCTTTGAAGACTACGGTTTTCAAGGTGCAGGATTACGGTAACTAAATTATCATATTTGTTAGAACACGTTCTACTCGGATTTAATGAATAATGGGATTGGACTGAACGTGATCTCTCAATGTTGTAAGATTTTATTAATGTTACCTGTATATAATTTTACCAGATAAACCAAAACCAAGTCCAGAAATACCTGACTCAAATGAATGTCGTGAGTATCTGTTTGAAGTCACTGATCATTACTAATCACTGATTTTATTCAGATTGTGGTCAAGCTAACCTTGGAAACAGGGTTGTGGGTGGTGTCACAACTGAAATACATGAATATCCATGGCAGGTAAATTTTCTAGGACACATTTATGTGTCTATAATAAACTCGTCTATTCAGGCAGGCATCAGCACTCACAATGGTTACTTATTTTGTGGTGGCACATTGATAAATAATCGCTATGTTATCACTGCAGCACATTGTACTCGAGGGTAGGAAAAATAATGATTACAGAAGAAAATATTTTATTTATGTAAAACTTCAACTTGTTTATAGGCGCTCAGCTTCTTCTCTTTTAGTTGTTCTGGGGGAACATGATACCTCGACCGATGCCGAAGCCAAAAGTGTTAAAGTTGGTGTGGCCGCCATAATTCGACATCCCAGTTACGACACATTGACCAATAACAATGACATTGCATTGCTTCGACTTAATAAGGAAATCAAATTTGATTATCGAATGAAACCACCCTGTTTTACAAGACCTGGTTTTCAATATCCTGGACAAGAAGCTGTTATCACTGGTTGGGGTGCTGTTAAACAAGGTGGTAAGGTAACTGGTACCTTACAAGAAGTGAGTCTTCCAATTTTACCCTTGGATAAGTGTCGCCAAGCTTATGGCAATCATCTGGTATCGGAGAATATGTTGTGTGCAGGACTGCCACAAGGAGGAAGAGATTCATGTCAAGTATAGAATATTTTGTAAGTGGTTGGTGCAATGATTATTATTGTTATTATAGAATTTGTGTATTCAAATAATTTGGATTGCTGTCGCCATTTGATGATGAGATCATGTGATGCCGCTTTGGAATACATTATTGTGTGAAAACATAAAGAAAACACAATAAACTATAACCACAAGCAAAACTCGTTTTTCGCGGGTTTTAGTTTCTGAATGCATCTATTGTACCAACTACCAACCACTTATTTTTTATTGGTGATAATAAATTTTATTATGTTTAATAGGGAGATTCAGGAGGACCAATGGTCTGGGAGCATAAAAACAGATGGCATTTGATTGGGATTGTATCTTGGGGTTATGGCTGTGCTCGGCCTCATACTCCTGGTGTGTACACTCGAGTGGATAAATATTTGAAGTGGATCGATCAGAATACACGAGATGCAAATTATTGTTAAGTTAAGAACTACATATACAGGATTTACATTCACATTCATCCCATCATCAACCAAAGAATGAAGGAAGTTTGGGTTTGAGAAGGTATTAAAAGCTTAGTCATATCAAAAGAACCAGTAAAACTTAGCTAGAACAATAAAATTAGTAGTTTGTGTTAAAAAAGCTTATAAAAAAGAACTTTAACGGTCGTGGCTATAGAACGCACTTTTGAAAAATAAGAGATAGAAAGAATGGAGTTTACCGGTGCAAGCAGCTACTAGTAAAACACAACTCAACAAACTTGATTTTACTGATGAAATAGTTACATGTTGAACTCATAGATGGCGCCACCAGTTTCAATTTACTGTATGTAAAATGCACATAATTTATCTTATTATATCTTATTTTCTTTTTTTTTTAATTTTATAATAATTATATGCAAAAAGGTAAGATTTTAAGGTTCTAATTATTTTTTAAAAAAAACTTCAGTTAGAACCTAATTTACTATCTATATCATCTAATAGATGGCACTGTTAGTTCAATGAAATATTAATTTATCCAATAAGATTTCTCGCATTCAGAGTCCTGCAAACGATTGTAATTGAAATATGAATAAATCAAAATTAGGATGTCTCGTTGACAATAGAAGCAATAAATCTATCCATTTGACCATTTACCGACCGCTTCGTGGTCACCCCTCAGCTATTGGTGGCTTGTCATGGCTGCGCCATACAATGGGCCCCGGTGCTTATGGGCGCATGCTGTCCGGGGGTTTGGGATTTTTCCTTTCTGCTCCGTTTGACTCTTTGCTTTTTTATCTTCTTCTGTTTCTCAGGCTATTTTAGAAAAAAGGCTGCCGCTTTTACTTTTTTTTTACTCAATTCTTCACGTTCCCTCTATTATTTTCGTCTTTCGGCCGGTTTCTCGGTGTTTCTGTGTTAGTGACTGAGAATTCTCAGGGTGTTGCCTTCAGTTTTTGATTTTATGGCTCGTCTTTGTTGAGTTTAAAACTCGTGAATAGTTAAACAGAATATAGATAATTTTAATCAATATTATACAGTGAACCCTCTCTAGACGGGACATACTGTAGACGGGCCAGCCCTGTACACGGGACACATATTTTTGGACCCGAATCGCTTCAATCATTTTTAATGCTAAATGCACCCTGTACACGGGCCACCCCTGTATGCGGGACATGGGGCACTAGATCCCAGTCCCGTATATGCCCTCTAGACGGGCCAAGATCCACTGATTGGTGAAAAAAATCATTACTTTTACACTTTTTCATTTTTTTTTAAAAAAATTAATGAAAAAGTGAAAAAGTAATGATTTTTGTGGGTTTTACTGAAGGCGGGACACAAGTCAAGTGCCCCACCTACAGGACGTCACCCACAAAAATCATTACTTTTTCACTTTTTTCATTAAATTTTTTATTTTTTTTTGGAAAAAATTCTGTAGACGGGACACTTGGCTTGTGTCCCGTCTACAGGATGTTACCCACAAGGCCGGACACTCTGTAGTCGGGACGCTTTTTTCCGGACCCGACAGTGTCCCGTCTAGAGAGGGTTCACTGTATTTGTTTTTGATGTTTATTTTATGGTACCTATTAGACTCGTAGCAGATGAATATTCGTTTTAATCATCTAATGATATAGGCGTTTTAAACTTTATTTTTATTTTTGGCCACCTAAAAAAAATCTAAATAGATTTTCTAACACCAGAATTCTTTTTTTCTCACGTATTGATATCGAAAGATGTAATAAAATCCGTGTTCATTGGACATGTGATCGAAATCCAAATGCCAAATTTCCCCAAAAATTTGGAATTTTTGTTGGGTACGCAATAGATACAAGGGGTTATAGAGTTTGAAATTGTTACAAAAACGAAACATGTATCCATGATGAAACCCGAGATTGGAAGTCATATCAGAGTCTAAATTTTTATCCTGGGACCAAAAATTTAGTGTTTGCTAATTTATTATTTGGTTACTACTGGTAATTCAAATGTCTATTATTTAGTCATTGTATAGCCAAATTGTGATGGTTGTTTTTTTAGATCTGCTGTCTATTTACAAAATGACTATTTTAAAGTCACAAATTTGTCTAAATATTATATTGTAAAATGAATCTTAAATCGTCTAAACTTGGGTAAGGCTAAATGTTGGTTTGATTTCGTCTATTCTAGACACTTTCAGCAGCTAAATCGTTTTGTAAACACTAACATTAACTGTGTCTATTAACCTAGCGCACTAAAATTAACTGTGCACTATGAAGTATGAACGTTTTTCCTTTTTACAGTATATTTAGTTCATGTTTTGATTCCAGTTAGAAGTCTCCTGATGAGATTTTCGATTAAAGCACTGTGAATGATTGGGATATTGACGTGCCTGCATAGTAATAATGAAAAAAATTGAAGAACTAATTTTTATTTTATTTATGTCTAATGAAAATTTTAGACGTTTGGATTTACATCCATCAGTGGGCTGAGAAATTATTTCGCAATGTTTTGTCGTTGATTTTAATATGCGTAAAAAGCAGCATACATTTATTTCGTATGTTGGTCCGCGTAGGGGTGCCCACATGCAGCTGTTCGTCGGAACGGTGTTTGGCTAAGCGGAATGCAGTGCAATGCGCAAGAATTCAAATAAGAGTCCTAATCATGTTTTCCGTCGAAGTGCGCGTAATTAAATCGCAGTCGGCCGATGTGGGCGCGTGCTCAGCCACGAGAGACTCGAGGGGACTCATCCGGGTGCACGGGGTCTACTGCTTAATTAAAACACGCGATATTCTCGAAGCCTTTGCCGATCATCCGCTACGTCATCGGCCAAGCTTCTGTGGTTACTTCTGATCGCAATGACGCATCCACATATTAGCATAATGATGAAATTCCATTTTGTTTAGATCATAGAGGTCCGAATGAAAATTGGTTTCCGCTAATTTGATGATTAAAAATTAAAACAAAAGTTTGACCACTCTGGGCCAAAATAGCAAAAGTTAGGAAAAATACAGAAATGTGGTCAATTTTGTTCCATAAAAGTGTTTGTGTTGACTTTTTTTTTTTTATTGGAAAAAGGTGATTTTAATTTTAATAAATGCTAAATTTGTATTTAACAATTTTTTATTTCGAAATCCAAGCGTCAAATCTGTGCCAGATTATCCTATTAGGTACGCTATAACATGGTTAGTGTTTAGGTTTCAGGACTGTGACTTTCCACTCGTTTATTGGGTACCGTCAATGTTTTGTACATTTTATATTATTTTGTCAGTAATTTATTAGCAACTAAACTTCCATGTTTGTAGATATACACAATTTTAAAATTGCATTGTCATCTCAAACGGCATTTCTGTGCCTGAAATTTGATTGTTTGCATCGAAAATTTCATTTTTGTACTTAAAAAGAGTTTTTGCATATAAAATGATATTTGTGTACCTTAAAAGTGAATTTTTACATCTAAAATTACTTTTTTGTACATAAAAAGTGAATTTTTGCAACTAAAATAATATTTGCATACCTTAAAAGTGAATTATTGAATCTAAAATTACAATTTAAGTGAATTTTTTGCATCTAAAATTACAATTTAAGAAATTTTTTGCATCTAAAATGACAATTTTCTATCTAAAAAGTAAATTTTCCAATCTAAAATTACATCTTTATACATACAAAATGAATTTCTGCATTTAAATTTAAAATTTAAAATTAAGTAAGTGCCTAAAAATTGAATTTCTATAACGATTTCTGCCTAAGAAGACCCCATATACCAACCACCCATACCGGCGCTATAGTCGAAATTCTTATCACATTAGTGCCAGCAAAAATAACAAACGATTCCAAATATCGATCCAATAATTTTAATATCAAATCCAAAATAATCAAACATGCTAAAAATCCATCTTATACTATACACTGCGTGTCTGCGTTGTATATTATTGGATCGAATTGCGGGATCAAAGTGAAAAATCATGCGTATTAGAGTGAAAAGCGAGTCATTATTATCTTTCACGTGTTATTGGATGTTCAGTGACTGCTCAGAATCAATGTAGACTCAATTCGCGCAAAATTACATTCCTCGCATTCCACTCTGCCTTGCTACACCCTCGGTCCGTTTAATTGCACTCGGTGCCGGCAGTTCGGGGGTGTTTTCACGCGCCTACCGCCTCCCCCGCCTCACCCCCATTGTTGTCTCGGAGCTGCTCAGCTCGTGCAATTTACGGAATCAATAAAATCACGAGGCAGCGCCAACACCAAGGGGGTCAATGAAATATGCCATCCAATTTCACAGGGTAATGAATTTTGCAAGATGCAGTCGCCATTGTTTACGACGCCTTGAAAAGAAATCTAAATTCACTTTCGCGCCTTAATGAACAACAAGAAATGCTCTGCTCTCTCTAACCGTTTCCTCTCCATTACCTACAACCTACGGCCCGATGCGTCTTGCCTGATGCTAGCTGCTCTGCTGCTGCCATCGTCAAACAAAGAATAGAATAGAATAGAATAGAATAGAGAGCGCATGCGCTATACTCGGCACACGAACGGCAATTCAATTAAAACGCACCCACGTGTTGGCTGCTAAGAGTGAGGTAAATAAATGACCGTCCGAGCGCAAAATTATCTCGTATTTTCTGCATTTTTCTGCATTTTCTGCATTTTTCTGCATTTTTCTGCATTTTTTTGCATTTTTCTGCATTTTTCTGCATTTTTCTGCATTTTTTTGCATTTTTCTGCGTTTTGTGCATTTTTATGATGTGAATTTTAAGGATTTTTATGTTTTTTTTGCTGGGGAAAGTGTCTCGGCCAATGACATACGACTCTAGCCACGTTTAATGAGGTCGAGGTGGCGCTAATTGATCCGAACACGTCTTGTAAGTGGCGCTGTTCATTGCGTAATGACTAGAGCCCACCCCGACTGTTGTGAAGTTTATTCCCAACGGAACTCTAACATCTGCTTAGATGGATCAAATGATGAAGTGTTGTGAGAGGACTCGGATGAGTTGAGTTTAAGGAAGAAAATAAGAAAATGTGGACATTTTGGACATAAAATTGGTCAAATTTGGACATTTTGGATATAAAATTGGTCAAATTTGGACATTTTGGACATAAAATTGGTCAAATTCGGACATTTTGGACATAAAATTGTTCAAATTTGAACATTTTGGACATAAAATTGGTCAAATTGAATTTTTTTTTATATTTTGTATCGAAAAATGACCATTAATTATTAAAGGAAAATGCAAAATTTTAATGAATGAAAATTCAACAATTCGAAATTTTGGATATTTTGGACATTAAATTGGTCAAATTAAATTTTAGTTTTGTGATTAATGCCGAAAAATGACCATTTTGTGGGATTTTTTGAAAGAGTTTGTTTGATATTTTGGTGCTTGGAGTAGTTGCGGATGGTTTGATGTCAATTATCAACGGTAGATGGCGTGGACAGGTGAATTAACACATAGGCAAGGATGACGTAATTAATTAACGGACACGTCGACATGGGTGGCATAATAAATCGCTCGCGGGGTGAACGAACAGAACAGCACGATAAGAAGCGACCAGATTAGGAAACCAGGGATTTGGCTGCCCGTTTTTTATGTATATATTTTTTATTTTCGTCATCACAGGATCGATCGATGAAATATTTTTTTTTTTAATATTTAGCATTTGATTTATTTTTAATTATATCGTAAAAATCACTTTATGGTTCTTTGTTTAGGTACACAAAATGACATCATTTTGCCTTAAATCGAGTAAAATACAATACAAGTCAGTAATATTGAATAAAAATAAAATGCACTAAAAATTAGAAAAATGCACTGAAATTCAGTAAAATACACACAAAAAATTCAAAAATATGCAAGTAAATGCTTAAAAATTTTAAAAATTGCAGACAAAAATTGGAAATGTTAAATAAATCCAAGAAATTGCAGAAAAAATTAATAAAACCAATAAAAAGTGAAAAATCTAAAAAAATTCAATAAAAATCTAAAAAATTCAATAAAAATCTAAAAAATTCAATAAAAATCTAAAAAATTCAATAAAAATCTAAAAAATTCAATAAAAATCTAAAAAATTCAATAAAAATCTAAAAAAATTCAATAAAAATCTAAAAAATTCAATAAAAATCTAAAAAATTCAATAAAAATCTAAAAAATTCAATAAAAATCTAAAAAATTCAATAAAAATCTAAAAAATTCAATAAACATCTAAAAAATTCAATAAAAATCTAAAAAATTCAATAAAAACTTAAAATATTCAATACAAATCTAAAAAATTTAATAAAAATCTAAAAAATTCAATAAAATGCAATAAAATTTAATAAAATACAATAAAAATTCAATAAAATGCACTAAAACCCAACATAACTCATCAAATTTCAATAAAAGCCAATTCCTATTTACTCAATTTTCGACAATTTGCTAGTTAAATCAATTATGAGAAACCCTTGCGCGACCGAAATTGTGGGTCTAACTGGAATTTGTGTGTTGTTCAATTAGTGGGAAGCGCTTGTTCCTCACTCAGCGGGAGAAGACTGCAACGAGGGAAGGGAGTCTTTCGGGACGAGTCTTTATGAAGCGGCCATAAATGCCTGCCAAGAGAATTCTCCGTTCCCACGATGGGTGGCTGCTGGGTGACAACTGGTACCCATTAGCACCGCACCAAACCAATCAAACTGCCTCGGGAGACCCAACCATTCTCAATTTTTTTTTCCTTTTCTCCAAGAAAACGATTGTATTTAAAGATATAGCTGCGCAGACCGCTAAATTAACTTTGCTTTGACATCCTCCGTTAATTCACTATACGAATTCCACACGTTCATTTGTACCCCGATCTAATTAGAAGGTATGGAGATGCTTTAGTGGCAGGAGAAAAAAAACAACGGCCTAGATTTAGGAGCTTTAATAAAGGGTTTCTTTTGGACGGAGATTTTGGTTCTGGCTGCCGCGGCAAGTGCATCTGAGGCGGTATGAAAAGTAACAATTGTCCGCATACGTAAAAAGTTATTTATTAAGTGAAAATATTGAAGTTTAGGGTTTTTTAAATTGTTGATGTAGAGAAATAAGATTTTTCAAGTAATTAAATGAGTAATTGAAATTCTAGGGTTTCTTTTTGGACGGAGATTTTGGTTCTGGCTGCCGCGGCAAGTGCATCTGAGGCGGCTTGAAAAGTAACAAATGTCCGCATCTATAAAAAGTTATTTATTAAGTTGAAATATTGAATTTTATATTATGTTTGGTGATGATCCTAAACCAAAACTATACGAATTCCACACGTTCATTTGTACTCCGATCTAATTAGATACTTTAGTGGCAGGGGAAAAAACAACGGTCTGGATTTAGGAGCTTTATTAAAGGATTTCTTTTGGACGGAGATTTTGGTTCTGGCTGCCGCGGCAAGTGCATCTGAGACCGCATGAAAAATAACAAAATCTCCGCACATAGAAAAAGTCATTTCTTAGGTGGAAATATTGAATTTTACACTTTTTTCCCACTGAATTGTTTCAACTCTTAGGCCAACAACTTGATACAATCTTTGCAACCCAGTAATAACTTTTTATTTATTTTTCTGCAAGATAATTGCATGTTTTGACATTTAATGCCTCGAAAACTATTTATAAACTCCACAACAAGCCTCATAAATATTTTTTTATTTATTTAACAACTCTAACAAGCTCAATTTACCCAATTAAAAATAGCACTTAAATTAAGTGAACACATGAAATTAAACATAAAACAACAAAATACATAACCCAACATGAAATACATCCAAACACATCCAAAAAAAAAAAAAAAAAAAAAAAAAAAAAAAAAATTACCTTTTCAACACTTTGAACCAATTAAAAAGCAATTAAACCCATCAGCCATCACAAAAGAACATAAAACCAATTTAAAAAAACAATCGTCTAACAGCTAAAACGTCAATCAAACCACTTCATTTACACATATTACTTGGAACTGCCAACATTTCCTTTTCAAACAAAACCGGAAATTGAATAACCCCACTAATATATGATACATATATAATATATATGGACAGAACTCAAAGGTCAACATTCCAATGTAGCTTAATTGAAATTGTTGAAAAACTCGGATAAAATCCATTCAATTGAGCGCCATAGATGAACTAAATCTGTTGCGCCCAATCACAATGGCCCTTCAAAATTGGACAAAGCTCGCGCACCCCATGTTTAGGTGAAGATGTACGATGGCCCATAACACGAGAACGAGGCCGTCGTCTAAATCATGATATGAGCGCTATTGTGTGGAGGTCGGCCAATCTGGATGTGAATACATTTGATTAACACATATAATTGGTCGCATCCCGTCGTCATGACAACTCGGCCACCCATGCGTGAACATCCTGACACGAAAAACTGCTTCTTGCATCTGTGTATTATAGGGCCGGGTGTTGCAGCACCCTCTCGCGACTTTTCATGGCGTTTAATAATGCCGTTCCCCCTGTCCGCTCTCAAGTAATATATGGGGGGTGTCTATTCGTGCATTTTCAGCGATGATATATGCCGCCAATGTTGGGTTAACGAAGGGAATTGGCCAAAATGGTAGCAACATCCCGTGTAAAGAGAGCACGTGCATATTAAAACATGACACCCTCGATGTCCTTATATAGAAGAAGAAAAAAATTTCGCATTGAATTTCCCATTTCCGTATTCAATATTCAATTTTCAATTTTCAATGGCAATTTCGACATTGGGAAATAGCAAAATTTCTATAGAAAAAGTCTTTGGAATTCTCTATATCTTTTAGTGGAAGTGTCAGGGATTATAAGCGAGAATGGGATATGTATGCGGCACTTTCATCTTGGCTTTTGGTTATTGCAGTATTATATGAAATTTGGACATTTATTATAGAAATTTATTGTTAAATAACATTTAATGTTGCAATTACGTTTATTCAATGTGGAGATTTTATTTTTTTTGCTAAATTTTGTTGTTTAAATGTTATTTTTATGTTGAAAACGAGCTTTTAAAGCCAAATAACAATTGATTTTTATTAATTGTATGGCCAAATATTCAGTTACAGAATATGGAATTCGGTTTTTGGTCATAACCAAACTTTTATTATTCAATGTGGAATTTTTTGGTAAATTTTGTTGTTTAAACGTTATTTTTATGTTGAAAACGAGATGTTTTGAGCATATAAAAGGCCAAATAACAACAATTTTTTAGTTATTATATGACAAAAAATTCAGTTACAGAATATGGAATTCGGTTTTTGGTCATAACCAAATTTTGTTAAATTTTGGTAAATTTTGTTGTTTAAACGTTATTTTTATGTTGAAAACGAGATGCTTCGAGCATTTAAAAGCTAAATAACATCAATTTTTTGGTTATATGACCAATAATTCAGTTACAGAATATAAAATTCGGTTTTTGGTCATAACCAGACTTATAAAATTCAATGCGCATGTGGAAAGGCACGGTGACCTCTGTCCACTGAGGAAAACCCGAATTAATAAACAATTTTAAATTTGTTTTTGATTTTTAACATTGACCGAATAGCAAATATTTTATTATTACGAGTTATTTAAATTGAATTTGTTTGAAATGTTGGAGTGAGTTGTGCTGACTTATATTCCCTCGAGAAGTGCAACATTTATCTATATATGTTGTGCCAGTCACGTCATATGTCATCAAAAGCTTCTTGCCCCTTCGTTAATCCCCAGTTTTCATATCTGATCCCCGGTCCTTCACGGGCTATTAGCACCAACGATGCTACGAGAAGCCATAAGCTTATCGCGAGCTACCACTCACTGCCCATTTACGGTGGCGTCCGTGACCGTTGACTCGAACTCTCGACCGACAAAATCACCGAAAAAATTCTTACATTTTATCGATTTTCAATTTAAAAAAAAATCAAAAAAAATTTTAGAAAGTCAAAATAATATATTTAAAAAAGTCACAAAAATTTGTTTAAAAAAGTTTAAAAATTTCTTAAAAAGTCAAAAAAATATTTTAAAAAATTAAAAATATAGAAAAAGTCAAAAAATATAGAAAAAGTCAAAAAATATAGAAAAAGTCAAAAAAATATAGAAAAAGTCAAAAATATATTTTTTTAAAAAAAATATAAAAAAATTATAAAAACTAAATATGAAAATTTAATAAAATTTCCATTATTGTTTTTATATATATATACATATATATTTCTCGACATAATTAACCCTCCATCCCATCCCCATCCACATCCGAGTGAAATATCTTAATATCTCGATCCGATACCCGATGTTTTTTACCTGTTGAACGCACCCATCGTCGTCGTCGCCGGACGAATGATAGTTTAATAACAACCTCAACCAACCATGTTGCGCCACAGCTCCCCCAGCACCACCGTCTGCGATTGGCTGTTGCCACGTGGCCTTCGATTCGGAGGAGGGACCTCCACGCCGAGTGGGCTGTCGACCAGGAGGCAACATCGAGCAGCGGGATGCCCTTTCTCCCAGCTTTTTGATCTATAACCGAGCATTCGACGTATATATGGCCGCTCGGGCGGTACTCAACCACTGCCTCCTCAATACCATGCCGTGCTGAGGCAGCCGAGTGCCCCAAATGGCCCTGGACGGCGAGTCTCGTCAGGCCGACAGCGGGGACCGCGAAGCGAGTCCCGCATCCCCCCGACAACGCATCGACGACCAACACCCGAACCGGACGCTCAAATTCTCCATCGAGAACATCCTGCGACCGGATTTCGGCAAAGTCGCCCCGGGTCAGAAGCGACTGGACCCCCCATCGGACGACGATGATGACGAAGACGAAGTGGCCGCAGCCGCGACTGCCACCGCGGCATCCGGCGACCGCGTACGGCCGTCGAATCGCGAGCAGAAAGACAGTTCCTCCAAATCCAAGCCGAATATCTTGTGGCCAGCGTGGGTTTACTGCACCAGATACTCGGACCGACCTTCGTCAGGTGAGTAATCGAATCTCCTTTTACGTATACCAAGCATGGCGGCCGCGTGTTGTCGTTTCATCGATTTCCGATAACGAAATATATAATATATTTCGGCATTTCGCTAGTTCTTTCACATATTAAAATTGAAATTTTGACTACACTTGACGTTTAACGTTGTTTTTGTGTTGCGTGTGTGGTATAGGGAGCGGAAGCGAGTGGTCAAGGCTGAGTGAGCCGAGTGCCCGTTGCCGGGTGCATGTCTCAGTCGCCGGCCTCCCACGAGGGAAGCAAAGCGGCTTCCTAATGACGCTGGGGGAGGTCTGTAATTAGTGAGAGATGACTGCTACCAAAAAAACGGGTCGGCAGATGGCAGTCAGTAGAAAATTTTTCATTTTTTCATCTTATGTGTACGATTTTGGGGGGTTTCGTACTTTGGTTGTACAGTACGTATGTTTGTACGGGTTCGGGGAGTGATGGATTTTTGAGATGCGTTAAACGAGGGGGTGAGAAGTGAGGATTTGGTGAAAATCCCCTTCATCCGGGAGGGTTAGATCTAATGAAGCTCGTAAATAAAGTGGTTTAAGGCTCTTTAAGTGATAAGGTTAAGGTTATGTCGTATAGCGGAAAGGGAATTGAGGGCTTTGGGTGAGAAATGGGAATTTTCATTTTTTTTATGTTAATATCTTATTGGTTTGAGGTAAATATCTCAATTTTGGATAGTAGGTGTGTGTATATATGAATATTAATTTTATCAATAAATTTATTATACATTTGTTGATTATTATATTGCAGTAGAAATGAGTATATGTGATAATTTAGTTAGGGCTTGATGGCTTGTAGTGTCTAGAATTTTGGGAAAATAAAATGGCAATTTGTTTGAGGTAGTTTTTATTTGGGATTTTTAATAAATATTTTCTAGATAAATTAGGTAATTTATATAAGGCATAACAATGCTGTAGGGAGGCATTTTTGGCTAGGTTGTTTGAATTTGGGATAAAAAATAGTACACATTTACAAAAAAGGTGTACAAAAATGTGTAGAAATTTACAAAAATGTGTAGAAATTTACAAAAATGTATACAAATTTATAAAAATGTGTAGAAATTTACAAAAATGTGTAGAAATTTACAAAAATGTATACAAATTTACAAAAATGTATACAAATTTACAAAAATGTATACAAATTTACAAAAATGTATACAAATTTACAAAAATGTGTACAAATTAACAAAAATGTGTAAAAATTTACAAAAATGTATACAAATTTACAAAAATGTATACAAATTTACAAAAATGTGTACAAATTTACAAAAATGTGTACAAATTTACAAAAATGTGTACAAATTTACAAAAAGTGTACACATTTACAAAAAAGTGTACAACTTTACAAAAATATACAAAATAGTACAAATTTATAAAAATTGTACATCGGAGTACACAAAATCTATTGAAATAGTCAATGAAAAACAAGGTTAAACTACTTAAAAAACTTGATTAATACACTGCTTTCTCAATTACACAAAATATGAATTTTTCATTCACAAAATCAGCCACTAAAAAATTCACAAACACAAAAAAAAAAGTTTAAAAAAAAAAAAACATTTAAAAAAAACACATTAAGCACCTTAAAATTGCCTCATTTAAAATTCTACGGTATAATCCACACCTAAAATCACGCACAACACTGCATTTCCACAAGACAGTCCTTTCTTGACGATCAATTTGAAGTGGGTGAATAGACACATGAATCGTTTCGCGAAATAAGAACACACTGGTGACAGTTAAACGCGAGAATAGAAGAGATAGAGAGTCGAGTCAACATGGCCGCCGGCTACGGGGCAGCACAAGGTCCCGTTTCGTTTCCCCAACTCAAGGCTGGACTCATTAATTGCGAGTCGAGGGGACGGGAAGACAAAACTCAAAGTCAGAGCTGAGAAAAATAAAAAAAAAAAAAAAAAAAAAGTCGAAAAATAAAAGGAATACGAGTATATAGGTGGACCCCCACGACGATTGGGTTTCTGCGTTTCGATTTCAATTTCGAGGGGCCGTTGACCAGGTGGAGTTTGTAGTTACTCGACACGACATGTGATATTGATTATTTTCCTTTTTTATATATATATATATATATTTTTTTTTTTGGGGGGGGGGGAGTTTCTTTTTCTTGCTTTGTAGGAAAGAGGTGTGTCATTGCACGTCAATCATGAAACCCTTATTAACAACAGGGCGTAATTATCCACGTTAACATCTTTATAACGCGATGCCATTTTGTTGTGTTTGATGGGCACGAAAACGAGGCTTTATTGGATTTTTCTATATATCAGGATTTTTGATGTTAGTTGTGTGTGATATGGGAGTTTTATAGGCAAAAGATCATATAGTCTGCTAAACAGTTTTTAGGTGTGTCTAAAATTGAATTTTTTTTTTTTAATACTTTCATGTCTAAATTATTTATTTAAATGCAGCTTGGAACATTGCTGGAAATCACTGTAGAGGCTGGATAAATGCATAAATGCATATAAAAATATTATTTTGCAAATTTTGCCAAATTCGCTGAAAAAGCATAAATGAATACATTAAAATCTACTTTAAAAAAAAACTCTAAAATGCATGAATTTGTTCAAGTAAAAAAAAAAAAATTACGTGATTTAACATGAAAAATTTTTTCATTTTGCATATTTTGGTTATTTTTTACTGCATTAATTGCAATTTTTGGTGCATATTTTATGCGCATAAAACGCATTTTATTTTGCATAAATATCCGGATTTTAGACATCAGTAAATACTTTGTTTGGCTGAATTTAACCGCTCGCAGTGATAATTGAATCAATTAGACCGGTCAAGTCTGGTTGTTAAGTATGTAGCTGTTTGTTTCTTGTTGCTAAGAGAGATGTGTCTTGTTGGGCTAGATGGATTTATTTACTTGTTTCTAACTTTTTTTTTTTTTGATTTAGTAAAAAGACAAAAAAAAAAACAAAAAAAAAAAAAAATTGAAAATGGTGGTTTAGGCCTATTGTGGCTACTTGAAGTGGATTTAGTGTACGAGTTGAATTCATACACTTTTAAATAGTCGTTAAAAATTTAAAGTATGCATATAATCATGTTGAAAATGTGAAGATAAACATCATTAGAATTTTTATTTTTGTTGTATACATGTAATCTCTGTTGTAATTTATGGATAGGGCAGGTGGTTGGAACGGAACACTACTGTGTGTTGTTTTGATGAAATGATTATGAAAATGATTGTAAATTAATTTTGTACCCGTAACTTAGTTATGTGATTTTTCTCATTTTTTGTTAAATGAGAAATTAATTAACAATGTTAATTAACAAAACTATATTTTTTTTACGAGATAGTAATTTTTTTTTTTTTTGGTTTTTTATTATCATGTTTGACACAGATAAAATTTTTCATGATTTTTTTATTTGAGTGAATTGGCCTAATTTTATAAATAGAAGTATACGTAGTAAAATGGTTGATGATTTCCTAATTTAATTTAATTGATTTTTCATTCAAAATTCCGTATAAAAATAATAATTGTTAGGAAACATCCATAAATGATGTTACTTACATTTCATTAGAGATGAAAAAATAGTAAAAATGGATTGTTTAATGCATAGTACACGAAAATTACATCTAAAACTCGAAAAAATGCATTGTTTGAGGCATAAAACATGAAAAATAACATTTAAAACTCGCAAAAATGCAGTGTTTGAGAGATAAAACATGAAAAATAACATTTAAAACTCACAAAAATGCATTGTTTGAGGCATAAAACATGAAAAATAACATCTAAAACTCGCAAAAATGCATTGTTTGAGGCATAAAACATGAAAAATAACATCTAAAACTCGCAAAAATGCATTGTTTCATGCATAACACGCGAAAAATAACCTTAAAATCACTTAATTCAACATATTCCCAATTGAATCATCATAAAACATAAAAAATTATCATTCTAACGTTACAAAATAATCCAAGTAAAAAAGTAAAAAAAAAAAATAATGTTCGAAATACAAACATAAACGACGCTCGAATACACTATTCAGTTAGCACTATATAGCAATTGCGCATCCCATCGCATCGAGTAATTAACACTCGTTCTCGGTCATGTCGCTCGGTAATTACCCCAACGACGGAGCTCTATCAGCGAACACAGACACCAGACCTGTCAGATTAGCATAATGTATGGCTGTTGAGGTCTTTCATATCTTAATTTGGCAAATTATTAAATTTCTAAAGCTGTGAAAACGAGATGTGAGCAAGGGGCACCCCGTAGGGGAGTGCGGGGTGGCGGGAGAAAGCAGGAAGGGACGCGTGCAACGCAACCCAACCCAACCCAACCCAACACTATCTCGTTTTCGAGCGACTCGCTGCTGCCTGACATGACGATTTAAGCCTAATGGTGGGGAAGAGCTGAACGCTGCGATAAGAGAAATGGAGGACCCCCGTCTTGGATTAGCGGCCACTGACGACCGGCGCAATTTATAGAGCCGCCACTACATGGCCGAGATAAACGCGAGAGCGTGTTCGCGAACCAACGGGAGGGTAGCGACGAGAGGAGACAACCCCAATATGTCGCCTACTAATTTAATAAGTTTAATGGAGTATAAAGAGGCAATAACGCGCATCATTACCCTTTTGCGGGGGTGGATGGGACTTCTATTACGCCGAATCCCCTTCAATATCGCGCTCTTTATGTATATATTATAGCGGGAAACGGGGCTGCTGGTCATGCGCATGTCTGATAGCTATGGAAATGTACATTTCTATTATTGCTGATATAAATAAATAAAATAAATAAATAAAATTCAAATCGCGGAGTAAAAATGTGTAATTTATTCAAATTAACTGATTTTGCATGTTATTAAATCAAAAAGAAAAATAATTTTATGAAAAATTGAAAATTTTAGTGAAATATTGAGAAAAATGTGTAATTTATTCAAATTAATTTATTATAATAAATTTATTAAATAATAAATATTTCAAATTAATTTATTTTGCATGTAATTAAATTTAAAAAAATTTTTTTATTAAATATTCATGATTACAAGTCCTAAAAAAATGAAAAAACCTAATTCTAAAAAGTCAACAAACATGTTAACAATTGAATTCTTTAATTCATTAATTGAATTCATCAATTCAGTGCTCAATTCAACCATTATAGTAATCGAAGCATCGGTTAAATCGATTAAATAAAGTAATCGAATACAACAATACACCAATATACTAATTAGAACCATCAATCCAACAGTTGCACGAAGTAATCCCAAAATTGAATGCAACAATTCAGTAATTGAAGGCAGGAAACATAAAGTTATTGGCTGAAATTTAACAATAACAATCATTTTTTTAACAATGAAATCTACAAATAAAATCATTGGCTTCAACAATTTGATCATTTTTTGTAAAATTTCAATATAGTTTCAATTTTTAGTTACATTTTAAGTCAAACTCAATATTACGTTACTATAAAAAAAATTGGGAATTTAAAAAAAGGTTACTTCACATATTGAGTTGGTGAATACAATATAGGTGCGTTCAATCCTGAAAACAAAAGTTACTTATTTGCCTTAAAATAGGTGCGTTCAATTCCAAAGTGATTATAAAAGCATAATTAAATCTGATTATAGGGAATCAGTTTAATCTGCTTTAAGCATTGAACGTGTTATTAAGTTTCAGTCTGTGCATGCGCAGTTGCAAGCTTAAATATTCTAGGATCAAGTTCCTTGATTGGAACTAGTTCTTAATCAAAAATCCATGTCCGGATTGTTGTAGTTTTCTCCTTTCAGTTAACATTTTAAGTTACTATAAAATAGTAGTAGTAGTATACATTAAAGTATACTAAAAGTGTTGTAATGTAGTATAGAATATATAAAAAAGCACTGAAATCTCTTAATAAAGTCGATCGAGTGTCACCTCGATCAATCTCGAATCCAAAATGGCTGCCAAAAATGCTGCCATAAACAAGATTTCAGCAGCATGATTTATGTAAAAACGGTTTATGGTTAAACTGATTGTTGGAGAATGACGTAAAAATCGTCATTTCCACCTAGCGAGAATCAAAAGAATCAAGATAAACAGTTTATCCCTTTGGAATTGAATGCACTTTAGTGTCTTTTATAAGGCAAGTATGACGTAAATTACGTCATAATTGTCTAAGACAAATACAACCTTGGACGCGAGCTTGGACGAGTATTCGACAACTTACTTTTTTGCTATACATACTATAAAAATCACATGTTTTTACTGCACATGCTCAGTTAAAACAACCAAAATGGCTTCCCCAAAATGACTAGTCACACTGTTGTACACTTTGGTCAAATGGAGAAGAAGCTAATTTTCTATATTAGAACTTTCTTACTGAGGCAAAGATCAGGTTAGAAAATTGTTTTTGCTCGATCAGACACAAATCGGTGGCCATTTTGGTATGAGAAAACAAAGCCATGTGCGCATGAGAGAAATCACTCTTCCAATAAGAAGAAGTGACTTATTCTTTTCGGTACCCACTATTTTTGAAATTGGGCATTAAATTTTCGGTCATAATCAAAATGTACAAATCCAATGCGCATGTGCCAATGCACAACGACCTCGGTCCATGAAACAAACCACAAGAACAATTTTAAATTTCCTTTTGGTTTTTAAAACATTTAATCATTTGAAACACAAAACTGATTGACCGAAATCTAATCTAGGAAGATTTTAAACGAAAATATTTGTTACTTAATAAAGTATAACTGAAGGCCTCCTATAATCTATAATCTTTATCTGACGTGTCTGTATAATTGTCATTATTAAAAGTTAAAACCTTTATTTTATTTCAAAGTAATGGCAAGTCTTGAAAATTTCTTATTTTCTCACCTTGCCCACGCTAATTCTCTATTTAACCTTGAAAAATTACATTTTATTCTATTTTTCTCCCCTTCATATAAATACAAGAAACTTTTATTTTCTTCACTTAAATACATATATTTGCAAGTGGGGCTTGAAATAGGTGTGTCATTTGTGAGGGTTAAAAGTGAGTAACCGGGAGTTAATGTGCACTTGATAAGGTCCCCAGTGGGAGTATCTTCAATTTCTTAACGATCATTGAAAGCTTCTAATTTGAAATGCGGTCGGACCACCCAACGTGTGTTTGCTCTGAAAGAAAAGGACCGAGACTGCGAGGCGGGGAGGGGGAATGATGAGGAGGGAGATGCTAAAATACCAATAAAAAACACACAAAAAAAAGCAACATAACAAGATGGAAGAGGTGAGTGCCATTGTTATCTACGGCGAAAAGGAATTCCATACATTCCAACGCCTTAATCAAACCGAATGTGAATTTGTGACGTCATTCGTTGCTGTTTGAATGAAGAAGTAAATGCTAAGAAGTCGAAATTTGGTCGCACAGAATTAAAATTTCTGTAAATAATTGTCAGGTGGAATGAGGGGAAATTTACGAGATGACGACAAATTTCGAGGTTTAAGTTTGTTTGGTTTTTTTGGAATTTTTATCGTCTTAAATTGTATTAATTTGGTTTTATTTACCTGTGCGGAAGCGGTGCAGAGAAAGAGAAAGGGAGGTGGTTGGGGTGAGCAACACCGTGGGTGGCCTGCACTGAGCGCCGTCAATCGTTATTGCGTGGAATCATGCATGATAGCTCGCCACTACTATCACTGAACCACCCTCGCCCTCTCAACACACCTGCTCTTGGATGGTGACGTCATGGTAGTTTGTGTATATACGGTTTAATCCAGGTGGAAGGTGGCGATAAAAATCGCGTTTTTGTAATTAAGAAATGGATTAGAAGATTTTTTTGTTGATTTTTTTAAATTTTTTTTATAAAAATTGATTTTAAGATTTCTTGTTTTTTGTTGTTTTTTTTTTTTTAGATATTTTTGTAGAAAAGAATTTTTGATTTTTAGTCGATTTTTGAGATTTTTATATTGATTTTGATATTGTATTATCATGAAGATTTTTTGGATTTTTTGTCGATTTAAAGATTTTTTTCGTTTTTGTGATTTTTTTGGTTTACTTTTCAGTGATTTTCTTGTCGATTTTGTGGATTTTTTGTCGATTTAAATGTTTTTTTTCGATTTTGTGATTTTTTTGGTTGACTTTTTAGTGATTTTCTTGTCGATTTTGTGGTTTTTTTGTCGTGTTTAAAATTTTATGTGGATTTTAAATCGATTTTTATTTTTTTTTGTCGATTATGTTTTTTTTTTGTGTCGATTTTGCGATTTTTTTGTTTTTGCTTTGATTTTTTATATTGAAAATAGATGAAATATTGTGATATTTCGTGGACATGGTTTGCTAGAAATGTCGTTTTAATGTAGCAATTACTCAACAGATCGAAATAAAATCGTTAGCTCATTAGTAAGGGTTGGAAATAGACATGTAATTTAATGGCGACTGCTTCGCGAGTGCAGAGTGAGAATAAGGTGAAGATAACATATGATGGAGAGTTGTTGGCTTCTTTTTCTGAATGATTGCTTTATTTCGTGCTTTGAATATCATTTTTTAAGATCAACTTCAGTTGGCTTAATTAAATCCTTTAAAGGAAGGAGTAGCAATATTAAAAAAAAAATAGAAATATTTGAAATTTTTAAAATATTTTTGTTGACGGAAAATTCAAAATTATGTAGCCGCATTCAACGCTCTTTTCGCGGCATACGTAAACCCGATCGCCGTCGATCTAAAAACATTGATAAAATTTTACCAAACTTTCTAAAAATGACTACAGTTTATATGTTGTTGATAGGATCATTACCTGCATATAATATTAACATGTTTATGTTTACACTCATAAATAATTAATTAATAATATATTTAAAGTAGTTATTAGCTTTTTGTCAAAAATTCAGTGGTGAGAAAATTCTCAGCATGAGATATCAGAATAAAATTGCACAGTATTATTATTATAATAATTATGATAAAACACCAGGTAAAATATTTAAATATTATATATAAGCTTATTTACAATTAATTCTATATGATGGTTATGAAACAATAAAGTGGAATTAAAATTAAAAGGCTTATACAAATCAACATTTTATGGACATTTCTGGGTTTTTTTAAGGCTAATTCATTAGGAAGTTCATTGATTTGAACGATTTTGGCATTCTAATAGTAATTTTTTATTGGTGTTTTTGTTGTTGCATTTTTTGAATGTCGTGATATTAAAAAGATGAAAAATGATGAAATTTTAAGGTTTATTGTGATGAAATGGTCATTTGTTGGGAAGTCATGACTTAATGATGGAAAAAAGATGAAAATATAATAAAAAAGAATAAATATCTGATGTAAAGTAAGAAAACATGATGAATAATGATAAAAATATGATGAAAAAATGATGAAAAATAATAAAAAATAATAAAAAATGTTATGAGAAATAAAAATTTGATGAAAAATGATAAAAATCAGATGAATAATGATGAAAAATGATGAAAATTACATTGAAAATTTGATGAAAATAATGGAAACTTGATGAAAAATGATGAAAATGTGATGAAAATATCTGAAAAATGATGAAATATCTGAAAAATGATGAAATATCTGAAAAATGATGAAATATCTGAAAAATGACGAAAATATCTGAAAAATGATGAAAATATCTGAAAAATGATGAAAATATCTGAAAAATGATGAAAAATATTTTGTTATGCAATTTTATTTAATTTTTAATCCACAAAAGTATGATGAAATGCGTTTCAGGGTGAATCACCTTCACCTCCACAAACTCCATTATATTTAAAATGCAAAAACATCATGTTAATGTTTTTTAATCTGAAAAAGCCCACGAAACAAGACCAAGTCAAAAAAACATTCAGAATAAATTTTTACAAACATTTGAAATGTTGATTCAATATAAGAATGTCTTTTTTAATCAACATTTTTTCAACATTCAAACATAACATTAAACATTGATATTTTACACTAAACGAATGTTGCATATCAACAACCGATATTTCCATTGTTTGATTGTTGTATCAAAATAATGATACAACATCTAATGGACATTCATTCCACTGTTTGATTGTTATATGAAAATATTGATACAACATTTAATGAACATTCATTGGATGTTGTATCAACATTTTGATACAACAATCAAACAGTGGAATTATTGGTTCTTGTTATGCAACATTCGTTTAATGTTAAATCAACATTTTGTTATGTTTGAATGTTGAAAAAAAGTTGATAAAAAATTACATTCTTATATTGAATCAACATTTCGAATGTTTCTAAAAAATGTTGTTTAGACATTTTCTTGTTTCGTGGGAGCACATGAATTGAACCCTGCAATGCTAAATGGTTTAGTCTCACTATTCACTCATTTCATAAGAACCTTTTCATTACCTTTACTTTTAAAATACACCAGATTTAACCCTCCAATGCCTCACAATGTGCTCTCCGCACCACAACTCCATGTTAAACCAATGGAAATTCAAAATTCCCATCAAAAATTCGAAATTCCATTTATTTTTTATTTTTTTATTTATTTATTTTGAATGATGAAGCAGATTGGATTTTCTCATGGAGCGAGGGAATTGTGTGAGGTGTCGGGAAAAAAAATTGTCTCGTGTAGTTTTCTTCTTTCTTTCTTTGTGCTGGATCACGGTTGATTGTTCGCAAAGTGCTCTTCGTATGACGAATGCTGGAAATAAATTCTTTGAATAGCGTTGCGGATGAAAGATGGCAGTGACGATGCCGGAGTAACGAGGATGAGAAACGGCGCCTGCCTGCGAATGCGAATAAAGGTGCCATCAGGGGTGTGCATGGGTCCGGCCTCCGTTCTTTTGTGTGCCACCATATTCCCGGTGTCTTGCGACTACTCTCTTTTGATCTTTAGCTCAGATTTTTTGTTGAATTTATATTTGAATATAAATGTTGGAAATGCCGGAAATGGTTGTGATAGAAAATAGAAATAAAGGTCTAAAAATGATATTTTATGTTTGGAATCGAAAATTTAATCTCTTTAATGTGAATATTTTTGATTACTGTAAACATTTAAACAAGGTTAAATCAATTAAAATTACTACAATGACTAAAATGACTAAAAGTGTAAAAAGAAAAGCCTAAAAAAACTAGAAATTTAAAAATTAAATGACTAAAAATGTAAAAAGCAAAGCCTAAAATGACTAAAGATTTAAAAAGCAAAGTCTAAAATGACTAAAGATTTAAAAAGCAAAGTCTAAAATGACTAAAGATTTAAAAAGCAAAGTCTAAAATGACTATAAATGTAAAAATAAAAGCCTAAAATGAATAAAGATGTAAAAAGCAAAGTCTAAAATGACTGAAAATGTAAAAATAAAAGCCTAAAATGACTGAAAATGTAAAAATAAAAGCCTAAAATGAATATAAAGAAGTAAAAAGCAAAGTCTAAAATGACTGAAAATGTAAAAATAAAAGCCTAGAAGACTGAAAATGTAAAAATAAAAGCCTAGAAGACTGAAAATGTAAAAATAAAAGCCTAGAAGACTGAAAATGTAAAAAAAAATGACTGAAAATGTAAAAATAAAAGCCTAAAATGACTGAAAATGTAAAAATAAAAGCCTAAAATGCTGAAAAATTTATAAATAGAAGTCTAAAGTGGCTAAAAGGCATTTTTTATTTCGAATATTTCGAATATTTCGAATTTTATCCTCGAAATATTTTTTCCTCGACGTTTTTTCGAGTGTACGTAACACCAACTGCCTTGTACGTTGTCTGAGCACTCGTTTGCGGCTTTGGTGTCGATGTACACCACGATTCTTTAGCGTCATCCCTCAATCAATTAACTCCCAACCCGAGTGCAGAGAGGAGACGATGGTGGGAGGATAGTGACGCGAGGGATAAAGAATCCTTCCAATTTGCGGCAGGGAAGGGAAGGAGGGCTGGGGCCTCCTATTGAAACATGGCGCTTGCCGCCATCATTACAACTTATCACACACGACCATGCATACAAAAGCCATCAATCAGGGGGGAGACCTTTCACTGCCATTGCCAGCAGCGCGCTCAATTCTCTTTATTTGCAAATGGTTTCGTTGTTGAGAGAAAAAAAGAAAAAGAAAAACGAAAGGGGGATAAAAAATAGAGGTAATAAGGACGTGTTTGTCGCGCCTCTGTCTTCACCTCTTTATTTAGGGCTAAACAATGGATTCCATGCAGGAATTTGGTCAAAGTGGGAATTTTTGCTGCGTTTGATTGTTGTTGAGTAAATTGGATTTTTTTTTTTTCAATTTATTTTGGTTGGAGTGTCAAAGTGTGGGTTTATGCATATGAATGAGTTGTATTTTGGAGGTTTTGTTTTTGGTTTTTATAATTTTTATTACTTAGAATAATATTTTTGTGGTTGTAAACGGAAATATATCAAGTTATTCAGTTAAATTTGATGTAAAGCATCTAATAAAACAGCAAAATAGTTATGTAAAAGTACCAAGAGTAGGAAATTAAGGATATAAAAGCATTTAAAATGGCAAAATAGTGTCAAAAATAGCAAAGTAATTGAATAAAAGTTTCGAAAATAGCAAAATAATTGAATAAAAGTTTCGAAAATAGCAAAATAATTGAATAAAAGTTTCGAAAATAGCAAAATAATTGAATAAAAGTTTCGAAAATAGCAAAAATAATAGCAATATAATTGAGTAAAAGTATCATAAATACCAATATAATTGAGTAAAAGTGTCAAAAACAGCAAAATAATTGAGTAAAAACGTCAAAAATAGCAAAAATATTAAATGAAAGTGTCAAAAAAGCAAATTAAGAATATAAAAGCATCTGAAATAGTAAATTGAGTATATAAAGCATCTAAATAAAAAGAGTACATAAAATATCGAAAGTAAAGGAGCAAAATATCAAATTTAATAAACAATTCTCAATTACCGCGGCTAAAATGAAGTTAGTACTATGAGTAAACAAAACCTATTATTGTTTTTGCAGTGTCAGTGGAATTTAACAAGAGTAAATATTAGGTTTCACTTATTTCTATTTTTTTTTTTAAGAAAAATTTCATTTAATTTTTAGCGTTTGTGTGATGGAAAATTTTTTAATCATCTTTCCAGGTCCCCGCTCGCGAAGAATGAAGAAAAAGAGAAAAAACCGGAGGAAAAACGGCCACGCACCGCCTTTACGAACGAGCAACTGGCGCGTTTAAAGAAAGAATTCCAAGAGAACAGATACTTGACCGAGAAGCGACGCCAGGACTTGGCTCGAGAACTCAAACTGAATGAGTCGCAGATCAAAATCTGGTTCCAGAACAAAAGGGCCAAGATCAAAAAGGCGAGTGGCCAACGCAACAATCTCGCCATGCAACTCATGGCACAGGGATTGTACAATCACACAACAACTTCCAACAGTGAATTGAAGTATAATTCGGACTAAAACTGATAATTTTCTCAACTTTCAGTTCCCTGCTTCCACCATATGCGACCGGTCATGTGCAGTGATGACCAGAAATTAAATTTTTAATCATTTTTAATCATTTTAAATCATTTAAAAATCGTAAGAAAAATTAAAAATTGATGGTTGTGCGTGTGTGAAATCGTGTAAAACAACAAAAATCGAATTTTAAAACACTTAAGAAAACATAAAGATTTTTTGTTTTTATCAAAGTGCCCTTGTCTATCCTCCCCAAGTGCTAAAAAATGTAAATAAAAACTACATCACGTTCGTTTCTTGTGTATACATCACCATTTTCGTGTCTATTTATGTTAATTTTTCTTTTTAAATTTTTTTTTTTTATTATTATTATTATTTGAATTTTACAAAATATATATATATATATTATTATATATATCTGTGTATATGATTTTATCGTCGAGTAAAAATTGTGCGTGTTTTATGATTTTTAAAAGAAATTCTTCGATTTTTTTGATTAATTTGTAGTGTTACATATTTAGTAATATAACTTTAAACCTTCGCAAAACGATCGGGGTTTTTGTCCCAAATACATATAGAAAAAAAAGAAAAAAAAATGAAGCCGTTGGGTTTTTGAATGATTCAAATATTGTAAAAACTATATTAAAATAGAAATAAATTTTTTAAACCTCCTAAATTTTACTGACTGGTTCTTTAAAATGGTAAAGTTTTTAGTTGTTTAGATCATTATGGCTGAAATAGTATTTTTTAAAACTTAGCTTTGTTTGGCAAAGTGTTTTATCACTAATAAATATTGTTAGAAAGTGGAAATATTGTAGTTTCTGCTGGTTATTTTACATTATAGATGTAGTAATGCTAACTATGATAACTTTTGCTAATTCTTAGTTTTAATTTCATATAAATTTGCTGAATTCTACATTTTAACATGAACATTGTTAATTATTTATTATTTTTTGATATAACTGCATATATATCACTTTAGATGCTGTTTATAAATCATCTCTTCTCAACTGGCAAGCAATAACAACCAAAAACCTGCTTTTATAATTTCTAAAAACTGATAAAATTAACAATGCTATATATCTGTACTGACATATTTTGTTATAGAATACAACAACTAACTGCAGTAACACGGCAATAAACTGCAAATTTATCTTCAAATTCAACATTTTCTGCAATTAAGTTGTAAAATATTGGAAATTCCCAATAGATCTAAAGATCTAAACAAATACAAAACAATAATCCTTACAATTATTTCCTTACCAAGTAAGTAATCAATCAAGTGGTAACATCAACTTTAAAAACTACCACAGACTTTTCCTTATACTTGATCCATCAACCAAACACAAAAAAAAAACAGTTGAAAACCACAATTTTGCGAAGGTTAAACTCCACAAAACAATTCCTGTCAGTGTCGCCAACGTTTTGCTTTAATATGACCAAAGAATTTATTAAAGCGACACAATATGCGGGATGAATATTCATCGTGTATGTGACTGCGGCCGCCATCCGTCAATTGTACGGGAGCTGATAGTTGTTCTTTCTTTTCTTTTGATTATTCTGCTTTCATTTCACACGAGTTCGCTATCGCTTCTCTTCCCTCGTGTGGGCGTCAACCGTGGGCGCTTTTGTGGTGGCGACCCGCTGGCTCCTCCCTCGGATCGCCGGTTCGCGAATGAGGTTAAGCAGGCGTCGTTTTTGTAGCCGCCAGGTGGCACGATTGCTTCGTGACAAGATTGATTCTCGCCCGGCTCGCTCACGGGTGGTCGCCCCTGCGGCCATGACGCGAGCCGGGCCGGCGTGAGCATTGTAATTTCAAAATTAAAGACGTTATCCCCCTTCGTCGCTCGTCCACAAATCCTCGTCGGAATGGCAACTGCCTCCGGCGCCTTCGCACCTGACCCCCGATACCTTTCTAGCGGATTATTAAGTGATTAATTATTTCATTTGAGTACAGGTAAAAATAATAAATTGGAATTTTATTTACATTTTTTTTTAAAATTGATTTGATGGAGTTAATTTGAATATTTTATATACATTTTTTTTTATTTAAGTATTTTATGTTTTATTCATGGGATGGGCAGATTTGATTCTTTTTTTTTTGGGTGGGGGGGGGGGGATTACATGGTGCGAAATGCTAATAATGACAAGTTTTGTTGTTTTTTTGGTTTGTGCGCATGTGCAAATGAGATGTCATTTTAGTTGGCTATAGTAGTAAAAAATAATTTTGAATGATAAATTGGTGATGAAAAATGTATACATTTGCATAATTATATGCGTTGTTATTTATATTTTATTTCTTCAACATGTTTTTTCACGGTTTCCTTTCATAAATTCACTATGCAAGTTCTGATTTAACTCGTAAATTTCTGCAGAATTAGCTGAATTTTATACAAAGAAATTTTAAAATTACCAAACATATTATAATTTATAGAAAATTATCAAAAACGTTATAAAATTAAAATTACAGAAAAAATTACCAAAAATGTTATAAAATTAAAATTACAGAAAAAATTACCAAAAATGTTATAAAATTAAAATTACAGAAAAAATTACCAATAAAATTAAAATTACAGAAAAAATTACCAAAAATGTTAACCAAAAACTTGAGAATGAAAATTGTAGTAAAACAACAAAAAAACCTGATAACAATATTGTAAAAAATAGTCCAAACGTATGATAACATTGTAGAAAAATGTTCAAACTTGTGATAACATTGTAGAAAAATGTTCAAACTTGTGATAACATTGTAGAAAAATGTTCAAACTTGTGATAACATTGTAGAAAAATGTTCAAACTTGTGATAACATTGTAGAAAAATGTTCAAACTTGTGATAACATTGTCCACAAATGTCCAAACATGTGATAACATTGTAGAAAAATGTTCAAAAATATGATAACATTGTCCACAAATGTCCACACATGTGAAAAATGTAGAAAAATGTTCTAAAATGTGATAGCATTGTAGAAAAAAGTTCAAACATGTGATAACAGTGTAGAAAAAGGTCCAAAAATATGATAACATTGGCCAAAAATGTCCAAACATGTGATAACACTGTAGAAAAATGTCCAAAAATATGATAACATTGGCCAAAAATGTCCAAACATGTGATAACATTGTAGAAAAAACCAAATACTTAATAACATTGTAAATAAAAAATGACCAACGTAAAAACCCTTAGAAAAATCATGGCACAAACGTGGAAAACCTTAGAAAATCACTTAAAACCCTTTTAACGAAACCTTTAGAAACATGACTAGCACAAACGTGATAAAACTCCTAGAAAAACACCAAAATTAAATTCCAAATTCCTTTTAATTAATTAACAAGCCAACAACGAAAAGCGTATTATCTAATAAAGTATCTATACACCAAACTTCATTTAGCCCTTCTGCTCCCATCACCTCTGATCGCGCACAAGTATCTCAATCGGCGCCGAAAGCACGTCCGCGGTGTGAAAAGTCGTCGGAAAATTCCTTCGCAAATACTTCGGGGTGCAATTAAAAGAGGCAAGTGTCGTGCGAGGCCACAACCATTCGGGACTTTCCTCTTATCTCAGCGAATGCATGATCGGTTTATTGATCTTCAGCACTGACAGAAGGGGATCCTTTTTATCTCTTAACAACGCCATTAGCACCTGGGGTCATCGGGCAGCACAATAGTTGGCGTCCCTCACTGGGGGGATGTCGGGAAGACTCGCCATTCGCCACGGTCTCGTGATGGACGAAGATGACAAAGGACTTTGACTTTAGGGATCCATTTGGTCGGTAGGCGGAGTTATTTGCCGCCGGAGACCCAACAGTCTTTTGTACGGTGGGTTTTAGAGGGACAACAAGTTTGCAAGTGTCGACGGGGGGTGGTTTTTCTTCTTCTTGAACGTCAACTCACGACCCCCTCTGCCATTTCGCTGTTTGTTGTAAAGTGTTGGTCCTACGGGTAATGATGATGATAGCTCCCGTGGTACCATCTGCGGGTTCTCACATCGATTCCGATAGGAATGAAGAAGAAAATGATTTTTTTTTTTTTTTTTTGTGGAATTGTGGGAAATTTAATTTGTTGATGTCGTTATGGGGAAACGAGAGAATTTCAATTGGGAAAACTTACATCTGTCTGTCTGTCTTCTTTTCCTGTTGCACTCACTTTAATCTCGCTTTTCCGTCGTTTTAATCCTCTAATGACGGTTTTAAACCTCTAGTTGATGGAACACATTTGCTCCTGTATTATATACGTATATATATATATATATATATATTTTATTTTTTTTTTTTTTTTTTTTGCAGATGTCAATTTCTAAAATAATTATTATTTTTTTTTTTATAAAGAAAAATTGTTGTTTTGGAGTTTAGTTGCGTTTCTATGACTGAGGGAAATTGTTAAAATAATAAATGAATATGTTGTCATGTTGTTATGCGAGTGCAGGTGTCAAGGAAACCAATTAACGTTGAAAGAGCAGAGCAGAGAGCACGTTTAGTGACGCCTGGAAACAAGTTTGTCAGCTCAGCTAAAGTAGGTGAGTAAATCATTGACTAGTGGCAGAATAAAACTGTAATACAAAAGTTTTCGAGTCTCCACTGTGTCTGAGAATTGTGGTTGAGGATCGCGCTGTCTTTTCCAGTTTATATCCATCACCTTTAAACACTTTTAAACAATTTTTTCATGCAGAATTTTTTTTAAATTTTTCTTTAAACATTATCATGTAATTAACATTTATTTTAAAAAAAATTGAAAATTTAATCAAATTTTTTTTTGGTCGACGGTGTTTTGTGTTTTTCTGCCGTAAAAAGTTGACTTGTTGCGGCGGCAAATTCAAAACTCCATCGATTTACAGCAAACGTCATAAAAATGTCAAAACTTATTCTAATTTTTCTAATACATGACAAATGAGTGTTTATGCCATAAAATTGTTGTTTTTTTAATTACATTTTTTTGTTACATTCAAGATTTTGACATTTGATAACAACCAGTAAATTAAGTACATACTAAAAAAAACATGTTAAATTTTTAATTGTACATATCTTAATCAAAATGCAATTAATCATACTTAACCTATATTTACCTCATTTTCCTCATTGTAACACTCAAACTTAAAAACTCAAAAATCCAACTCTAAATCTAATCCCAAAAAATAAAAATTAATATAAAAAAATTTAAATTAAGTTTATTACCAAAAAATAATTACAGTCATAAAACAAATTCACACAGACAATTTTCTTTTTAACACTTATTTATATCTGCACCTGTCTCTTAATCGTCTAAATAAAGTGTTTACAACTTTGATATAAACACAAAACATAATTGCACAAATCTTTTAAGTACATTTCACATCTTATTCCAATTAATTTATTTAAATTTTTAGTTCCCATATAATAAAAAAAGACCAAAAATCACATTTTTGACCCCATATGCACATGCTCAATTTTTAAATTTTTGGTTTTTAGCATTTGGTCATGCAAAAATCAATCTGATTGACTCGATATCTACCATTTCTCGGTACATTTTTTGATATTTTATCATTATTTCCCTAAAAAATGCAAAAAAAAGTCTGATTTTTTGTTGATCTGTTAAGTAGGTATTTTTTCTGCAAGACAGGAATCCCGGGGGCACGTGAGAATGAAGTAGGAGCAGCCAGGCCGTTTGCAGAGTGGTAATTTTAACAGGGTCTATCATCTCCTCGCGAATGGCGGAAACACAGATCTCGACCTCCCACGTTGAGGGCGTGGTCCGCTCCACTCACGGGGTCTAACGAGCTGCCCCGGCACAAAATAAAAACCAATGCGCCGCGAGTTTTTCCACGTGATCATCATCATCACTTTGCTGCTTTGCCACCTTGTTTATTTCGCTTTCTTTTATATATTATTCGATATATATATATATATATATTATTTTTTTCTTATATAAGCTTTTCTTTTTCGAGTTGCAAGAACAGCTGTCACCAAAAGCAATAAAAATTGTCCACGCCTCGTCCATCGATGGTCTTAAACTACGATACGTGATAAGAAGTGGAACAGCAATGTCACAATATATATAAGAGAAGAGAAAATTAAATTCTGGGAAATTTATTGAACAGAACTTTTAGATATATATAAGAGAGATTGGAAAATGGATTATTTTCAATTGATGTCATGTTTCGCAAGACAAATGAGCTTGGGTGTTAATGTTCTTCTAGATAAACTGTTGTAATCAAAGCTATAAAATTCCATTGGTGTGCACTGTCTTCTGTAAAAGTGTTTATTGATATCTGAAGATGTGCATATCTGTCTGTAATCTACTATAGAGTGTTTATTGACATCTAACAACATCTAGATGTAGATAACTGTACATTATCTTCTGTTTAAAGTGTTTATTGGCATATGTAAATGTGGATATTTGTGTATTATTGCCTGCATGAGATGTTTATTGACATCTGTAAGTGGAAATTTACAATTATTGGCTGTATAAAGTGTTTATTTACAGCTAAAACCATCTACATAATGTATATTTGTATATTATCTGCTGTTCACTTCAAAGTGTTTTAGTGACATCTAAAACTATCTATGTGATGTATATTAGGCATATCTGCTGTTCAAAGTGTTTATTGGCCTCTAAATGTAGACATATGTGTGTAATATCTTCTGTTTTAAGGGTTTATTGGCCGCTAAATGTAGACAACCAGACATATATGTGTAATATCCAGTGTTTATTGCCAACTAGATTTGTATATTTGTATATTATTGTCATCTACTGTATAAACAATTAAACATCAGTTAGATGTTATTTTTAACATGTTTTCTACACATAAAAGCACAGACAAGCAGATGTCTAATTTTAAACATTTTTATTGTGATATTTTTTGCAGTTTTTCTTTTCACTTTCTTCACTTCCACTACTTTCATAAAGAATTCCTCAAAACTATTTATAATCAACATTTCTTATTGTTATGGCTTTGTATAATTTTTACTAAAATTTTCTAGATTTTAAAATTTTTCTTAAAAATCTTTTATTAAAACATTTATATTTATTTATATCTCAATATCTGCAATCAAAGTCTTCAATCATTAATGATGTCCCTATTTCTCCTTCAATTTTCTACATGCAGCACTCAATTACCCACTAGAACGCGATGATTTCTTTCTTTTTTCTCTTTTTTTTATCTATAATTTGATGCGTGTGGGCTGACAGGTAAAAACAAGAGTAGTGCAATGGCCGACACAATAAGCGATAACTAAAACATTAGCAACCAGGCGGAGTTTACCAACATACATCGACCAATGGCAACAAACTCACTGGGGCCGTTCACCGAAATCCCCTCCAATTAGCCAGCGAGCGACCCGTTGCTCGCGGCCCCGTCCTCACCCCGGGCCAATTACTATATATACGTCTAAATACAACCGATTCGGAGAACCGAACGGCGAATAAAAATTCATCTGATAAGAAAAATAAACGCCGCTTCTTTGATGGTGATTATAGAGGATTTTACACACAAAAAAATTGCAAATATAAATATTAAAAAATAAATAACAAAAAAGTAGCGCGTTGTTGCATTAGACGCAATCAATAACGCGCTGCTAATGGACTCGCAGTACAATTTGACGCATTCATTATCGGATAAAATGCAAAATTTATTTGATAAGTTGATGGTGACCATATTGGTTATGTTTTATTGCATTTTTTTTTGTGTGACTGCATTATATAAAGTTTGAACAAGATATAAATGGGTTTTTGTTCAGTTTTTTGTTTATTTTTCTATGCAATTCAATGCAAATCTATGGACCCGTGACAAGTAAATAGGCGACATTGATGTAACTATGGGATTTGATTGATGTTTCCGCTTGTAAATATCAAAAAATAAGGAAAAAGTGAAAAGATATTTTTTTTTATATATATTTGTCATGAGTCATTACTTTTAAAAATGTATGTTATTGTTGTTTAATTCATGATTTTGTATGGAAATTTTATTGCATTTATTAATGCTTGGGTATCCTCCTGTGTTGAGCTGATTATAATGTTTTGGTTTTTATTGTGAATTATATGTATATTTTTTAGTTTGAAAAAAAAGATATTTTTTAGGTTGAATACTAAATTATTATTATTGATTCTTAGGGTAATCTTTTATTTACAGTCTGATACTCTTGAAAAATGAAGAGCTGTACGACCTTTAACCGTCTTGTATGGAGTCAGTTTACATTTTATTTCTTTGACACTAATAAACAAATAAAATTAAATAATCTGTCTTTTTTATTGATTTTTTATTGCATTATTTAATTTAAAATTGAAATGTCCTCATAACTTCAACCTCACAAACTTCCGGTTAGTTACTTCCTGGTTGAATCTTCCGCCATTTGAAACGATTGATAAAATTGGTTAAAGCGGAACATAACGCGAATTTGGTTTATTAGTGAGAATCGATTTAATTCTGATATAAAAGTGATAATAAAAAAAATCCCCAACAAGAAAAAATGCAATAATAGATTTTAATAAAATCGTTATCCGTTTTTTAAATTTTATTTTAAAAAAATTTCACGTTTTAGATGAAGCCACATGCTACGAGTGTTAAACCGAATGTCATACGATTCCCCCTTCTGCTATCCCCACACTTGCCCCACTCTCAAATTGGTTTTGGACTGTCAAAGAACAGATCTATTACGTCGACAGCGTGTTAATGATGGTGTATACTGCAGAGTTCAAGGAGATCAGCTGTAATCCAAACTGCAATCTAATATAATGGAAAAAGAAATATTTTTTCTTTGTCTTATTGATTTAAAAGATGTTATTCTCTTATTTTTATTTCTTTTATTGATTTAGATATTTCATATTTTGATATTTATTATGTTTTTACACAGAAAAAAGGCAATTTTCTAAGAAGAGAACGAAAAAAGAAAAAAAAATTTCCAAGAAGAAACAGTGAAAAAATGGTGAATTAACATTTGGTCAATGAAAATACCGAATAACTGAATGATAAAAAGGTAAAAAAAATAGTTTAAAAACAAAGTTATTTATAAGGACAATTATGCTTCAGATGGATGGGTCTGCTGATGAGATTTTCGATAATCGAAAGGCAAAAACACTGCAATCTTTGCTCCAATGGTTAGTTTTTGATGTAATTGTCATTACAAATAACTTTATTTCTATATTCAAAGTAATGATTTGTATTGTAAAATAGATTGTTTTAAAAAAATGTTATCTAGCATCAAGATTGGTTTCTAGAATTGATTGAGGTCCTAACATACTTGTTTGGTGTAAAAAAGAGACAGTTTTGACAACCCCCTCCTCCTTTGTCACAAGTTGTTATGTCAAAGTCAAAAACCTCTTGTCATGTTGTAACTCCCTTTTCTGGAACATGAAAAACTAGTTTGCAGACATAATTATATGCATAAATAATGAAGATTTTTATTTTAGGTCTCGATTACCTTGGGATTATTGAAAATATGTTTGACTGCTGGTTTTTTGTTGTATGTTTGAGGATGTAAGCAAACAATAATCAATGAAATCAATATTTGCCAGAAACATCTCATCACTTTGGTCCTTGAGGATCTGGGTGAATCATGTACACAGTGGAGATAAAAAAAAGTATTAGAATGTTATAGGAATTTTTCTAATATTATAATTTTCCATAGAAATAACATGAGGAGTTATTTTGAAAATATTTTAGACAAAATTTAGATTTTTTAATTCAATTCCTTGCAATAAGTCTAATTTTGATCATTTTGGTGCCCACCAAAAGCTGAACAAGTATAATATTTGCGAAGGGGTGTCGAAAAAAGTCTAATAGGTGTAAAAAAAATTGAAAATTTATGTCATAGATTTTTATTTGGTACCTACTATATGATACTCGCAACATTCTGGGTGGCTAATGTACACAAGTAAGCTGCTGATCGAGACCATTCATATTTTTGTTTCCGTTAATAGAGCATATTTTGTCCTGGAAACATAAATATTAAATAAACAAGTGGCAATTTTAAAAAAAAATATTTTTACTAAAATTTTTTATTTTTTTATTTATTTTTTTACAATAGACTATATGTTTGTGTACGTACTGCATCTTTAGGAATCTGGGCTGGTGGTCTTTCTCCAATTAGTGTTGCAATGATTGCAACTCGCACAATACAGGATAATAAAAAGTAAGTTTTCTGTTTTACTGCAATTATTTTTTGATGTTATTACAGAACTATGAGTTAAAGAAGTTCATATACTGGTTTACCAAAACCTGATTTATTGACTGTTGTCTTAGTGATGTTGAAATTTCATTTCAACGAGAAATGCAGCAAAGCAAAACCCGAAAGAAACAAAATGTTGTATATACTAGTTAACCAAGAAATATGACTTTATAATCTCATATTGGAGAAAACAATCATTCCAGATTCATACAAACTCAGGAACCTGCCATTAACTGAATAGAGTTTCTAATTTTTAGACATCAACTGCCTTTGGAGAGATTATATGGACAAAATCAAGCTAATATTTACTAAATATTAGTTTGATTTTGACTATACAAGGTCTAAATGTAGATCACTTTGTGACTTTAGAATAGTCATTGTGTAAGTAGACAGCTATGTAAAGCATAATTAAAAAACAATCACAATTTAGAAACAATCTGTCGAAATATTAAACATTTTAATTTATACAGTGTACATAAATGAGAGTGAGATGGTACTTTTATCTTATAATTACATCCAGTTTTATGTTACAAATGTTGTAATAAAAAGTGAAGAAATATTGTTTGGGGATTAAGAGTATATACTCTTCTATTACAGAGTTTTTCACTATAGTTACATTTGTACCGGCAGTTTATATGAGGAAAAAGTATCTGCTATACAAATTCTATATTTACCAAAAGCACTTTAAAAGAAGTTATCGATGTGAAAATATTACAAATATATCGGCACCTGACAAACTGTACAAAAAAAGTAACACTTTTTGCAAACACGCTAAAAACAAAAAAATCCAACAATTTTATGGCCTTACATTCATCACCTGGCACATCACAAATCACTGCAGATATTACACCCATTTCATCCTATTAGCGAAATATCATTAGCACACAAGTCAATCCAACTTGAGAAAAAAGTATTCTAACAATTGGTGTTATTATTTTTTTAATGGCATTCTGGTAATTCTCGAGGGAAAGAGTGAATTTTCTAGTGTAGAGCAGTTTCATTATTCATGCACTGATTTATTAGCAAGCTTCAATTTAAATTGATTTGCGAAATCTCACAATATGACCATCGATTACGTTTCTCGCAACTGGACGTCTCCCGGGAACAGCGACAAGGAAATTTAATTTTTTCAATTATTGCATTGCATAATGCTTTGTGTTTCACAATACCATTTTAATTAGGACACGAAATGTAACTTTCCTTTTTTATCTAATATTTGTGATTACAATTGCAACATTTCTGCATGATTCTCGATAATTTTAGAACAACTCGTGATAGTATTATTATCTCTGAAATTGACCATTATATCTTTATTTTTTGAGGCTTACAAAGTTTGTAAATACACTAAAAGTAAAAATAGCACAATCATTCCGGTATTTTTTTTCCATACTTATCAACTCTAAACTCCAAAGTAAATAGATCATTACCAATCTATAGAGAATGTTTGAACAAGGTCAGGGAAATAAGGTTTACCGGCCATACACACCATTAACTGACATAAAGAATCAGACACAAAAGTCACATTAAAACTAACTAATTAAAATAGACACAAAAAATCCAAACCAGACAATGGGTCGTATGAATAAAATTGTAGTATTTACTTGAAGCAAAAAGTAAAAGTAAAAGCATTTGCTTGAAGTAGAAGCAACTAGTAAAAGCAAATGCTCAATTTCATATGAATAAACATTTGCTTTCACTCAGTGAAGGTTTTGCTTCATCCTACCCTACATTACTATTGTTAATTTTCCAGGTTTATTGCATCACATGAATAAAGTGAAGTTTATGCTTTTACTTCATAATTTCCAAAAAATCACTGAGAAAATAATTTGTAATCCATTCCACATTTTCACTATTAAACCTGTATAATTCACGGTAGTCCTCATCTCCAGTTTCAGTAAGTGATTTGTAGTGCTTTTTGGCTTTGAAAACTGAATTAAATAGCAGGGCCATGGGACTGAAATATACTCGGGAGCTGACTTCAAATTTTTGAAGCATTTGCTAAAAATAAGAGCATTTCCTTCTGTTTATTCATACAAATTTTAAGTGAAAAAAGTAAATGTTTTTACTTAAAGTAAAAACTACTAGCATGAAGTGAATACTATTTTGCTTCAAAGTCAAAGCATTTACTTAAAATTTTATTCTTAAGAATGAAAGTATTTGCTTTAAAATTATGAAGTAAAAGCATAAACTTCACTTTATTCATACGACCCATTCACAACATGTTAAACGGGCAACATTAAATCAAATCAAACTATTGCGTATATTTTCCAAAGCTTAATAAAACGAATCACAGAAGAGACACTGATAATCGTTGACAAGGTCAAGAAGAAATTGCGCATTCTGTTCGAAGTTTAAAACAAGAGAGTGCTTTTATTAACATGTAATACAAGCAATTTGCATGTGTAAAGCTTTTATACACATTTTTAAATGACTAAATAAATGTGGCTGAATGTGTATAGGATAATGGATACATGTGGGTTTATTTTACAGCCAAAAGGTGAGAACTTAGATCTTTACAAATGATACTCACAGGATCATTTCTCTCCCTCAATGGTAAAAAAAAAAAAGTGCAAAAAATTTTTTAGGTTGGTTCTCATACACTGTTATAGTCCTCACTCGGCATATGTTGAGTTCGGTCTATACCACTAAATTTTTCAAGAAAAATAAGAGGTGGACACATTCCTTTTGAAGTGTGGTGCATGTTGAAAATTTAATGATATTGAAATATTTCAATTCCAACTGTAAAAAATCATCTAACTCAAGGGTATTATACAAAACCCTCACAAGAAAAAACTTACACGGAAACAATAAATACTGCAAAGTCACTCCAAAACTAAAATACAACATCGAGACCCAGAAGAAAAATGAAAATTTGCATGAGCACTTACTTATTCCTATACTGATGAATTGTTTGCTTAAGTTGAATTTTTTTGTAAACCGATACTATAAGTTCACCAAATGAAAAAAATTGTTATACATATATTATGCGTAATAAAAAAATACTTTCCTTCTTTTCGACATCCCAAACTGCATATCGCTCTGTATATTTGACAGCACCTACATCAAAATTTTCAAAATATCATTGTGACCAGAATTTTATTCCAAATCCAATGATACTCCAGGAAGTTTAACTGTGTACATACCTTTAACACATCCAGGATGTATGACTTAATTCATCAAGAATTCTGGTCACAGTGATTTTTTGAAAATTTTGATTGTTACATACCATTACGTAGCTCCATTATGACTTTTTTTGAGGGCTTTGCAGACCCATACATCCAATTTAGAAAAGTTGCCCAAGAAATTGAGCATCCTAGATGAATTTAATTTTAATTTTATCTTCAACAGTTCTCGAGATATTGTCAAAATTCAAAAACCTGATTTTGATGGTTTTAATTTTTTCTCAGTAACTACTTGAACAATTTTTAAAAATTTTTTACGAAATGGTAGGTCTTCATTCTCTTTAAATCCTCCTGAAACAAATTTTTTTATAAGCTAGATAGTTTTTAAGAAATCGTGAATTTTTGAATTTGTTTAAAGTATAATACTTTTATATACTGTAGATAGATAGATTAGAATTAAGTTTATAGAGGCACGCGGAAACTTAAGTCTTAAATCTGGAACTGAATCTGACGTAAGCAGCACCTTCAAACACATAAATGCAAATCAGACCTGAAAAAAAGTGCTGAAACACTCGAAAATCGTTTAAAACACAATTGAAATTTACATGCAACATTTTAATACTTGATTTGCATAGAACAAGTGCAGAATGAATAATAAATCGCTTGATTTAGTTGAAAAAACGTGCGAGTTAGCGGGCGATTTGGAATTAGGCGAGTTGGTCGCTTCATAAATTGTTGTAACCAGGTGTCTGGCTAAGAGGAGGGTGTTTTCCTGCTGAGTTTAACAAGCGCCTTGTCTCCCCTCGGGCCATTAGCGCGCAGGAGGAGGATGGAGGATCCATGACAGGCAGGCTCGGGTACAGCCACTCCATACTTTTCCTATTACGTGGCACAGCGGCCGTCATTTCGCGCCGGACTCCCGCGGCCTCGACGCCGGTGGTCTTTTGGTAGGAGCAACATTCCGCACAGACCTGGCTTTAGTTTTATGTAATTAGAGACCCTAATAGTTTCGCCGTGCCAGGCCACTTGCACAGGGAGGCGCTGTGAGCTTGGGCATTATCAAATGCATCGAGAACTGTAATTAGAATTTTTTTTTATATTATTATTATTTTTTTTTATTAAGTTAGTTTGATTTTGAGGATGATTAAATGTGAAGTGGAATTAGGGGATTGAGTGATGTCGGTTTGGGTTAATTAAAGTTAACTTGAGGTCAGTTTTGACCATTGGAATGGTTTTTTTTTGTTTCTTTTGCATGGGGAATTGAGAGAGTTTATGTATTTTTTGGGGGTTTTTTTGTGGTATGAATCGTTCAAAATGCAAAGTTTTGTGAATATATTAATTTTTTTGTTGCAATTGATTTTGTGAATTATGTTAATTAAAGTGTTGGATATTCAGTTTTTCTTTGAAATGGTGTTTAGAACATGAATTTTTTTTTAGTTTTTATTTTTATTATTTAGTCTGTGATATTGGAATTATTGAAATTGCATTTTGTAGAGAGCAACTTATAAATGTTCAAAGTAAAGTAAATCAATAATTTGATAGACAAATAATAAATTGCCAAACAAACTTTAACAAATACCCAAATTTTGGGTAACATGATCAAAAATTCGGTCACTGAATTTGAAATTGAGTTAAACCGACTACGGTATTTGCGTTTTCGGTCATCAAAGCGCACGAGAAAATGCGCAGGTACGTGGTAGGATTTTTCTACCGGTATGTACCGGTACCGAAAATCGGTTTTTGGGGTTTTTTTAATTCGGTATTGGTACCGGTTTTGCCCACATTGATTTTAATGAGTAGTATGGTCTAAAATTGTCATTTGACATCCAGGTAACTCATTTTACACCGTTTTTAGATATTTTTTAAGGCTATTATATGGCAACTATTTTAATAAACTGCGTAATAGACAGCTCTACGGCAGTCATTAAATGCCCTTATACGGGGTCGACGCCTCAGTTTATTTTCTTTTTTTAAATACCGAAAAATACCGGTATAGGCTGACCGTCTAACCGGTAATCACGGAGCCAGACATACCGGTAGTATTTTTTGGTTTTTTATAAAAAGAAAATAAAATAATAATACCGAATATCGGTATTTCCCAAACCAAGGTATTTGATAAATCCTATGCACATGGCTTCGGGAAAACTGAATTCCAAAATCGAATGTGCTGTTTGCTAATTTATCATTTAGTTAGCAAAAAAATTGCTTAAAGTCGATAGAAATGAAGACAAATAATAAAAATATCAAAATTATTACTCCAAAACATATAAAACCCAACTTTAACCCATCTTTTCAAATTCAAATCAAAACAAACATTGACATTATATTATTTACTCAAACAAAACCAATCAATTACAGAAAGAAAGAAAAAAAAATCAAATCACACTCTGCAAACATTCAAAACACAATTGGCCACAAAATTAAACATTTTTTTCTTTCTATTTATTCGCAGTGAATATTTTATAATTTATTACTACACATAATTAAACGCGCGATTTGTTTGCATTTGCATATCCATAATATATCAAAGACATGCCGATCCACGTTTGAATCGCAAAAGCCGCGATGGAACGTGCATTTGAGGGTGCTCGAGGCAACTGAGACGGACAAACGTCGTGTCTGATGACAAGGACTGCAATAACAAGTGACACGTGATCCGTAAACATGGGACTTGCGAACACCGAGGCTCGAGGGTGCGCGCGTGTAACGTTTCTTCTTATTAGCGCGTTATTGATGGTCGGTGCCATCTGTCCCAACTTGTGCAACTATTACCAATGTGGGGACGGGACTTGGAGGGGCCCTGGAGACCAGGATGCGAGGGTGGGATGAACTAAGGGTGGAACAGCACGCGAGGCGCACATTTCATTAAAAGTATTTCCCATACGGGGATTTGAAATCGGCGTCTCGGGCACGAACGCCACGCCCAAAATGTTCTTTTTTTCTAAAATTGTTTTTATCATTTTTAATTTTTTTTTTTTTTTTTTAATACGGAAATTAGAAAAGTTTTGTATTTTGTATTTTAGAACTTCCGGTTTTGTGTGGAGGTCAATTGATTTTGATGTGTCTGTTGGAGGTTTTTTCGATTTTAGTTTCTTTCTGCCATCTAGTGTCTTCATCTTGAAATGGATATTGATATATTATTTGGTTAGCAAAAAATCACTTCTGAATAAAATTGGGAGTTTGTTTGATATTAATCTGTAATAGCGTTGATTTGATTGAAGTTTTATTACTATTTTTTTTTAATGTAAATTTTTAGTTTATCTTATCTTTTCTCTCTCCAAAGGTTTAATTCTAGTGAGAAAAGTTGCTTTTGCATCTTAACTGCATGAAATTAAATTGATTTGCATTTGTAATATATATTTCCATAGACAATAATTTTTTTAAATGGAAAATTGTGTTTATTTATGCATAAATAAGATTATAAACATGTAAATTTTGTTTATTTATGCGTAAATAAGACTATAAACATGTAAATTTTGTTTATTTATGCGTAAATAAGACTATAAACATGCAAATTTTGTTTATTTATGCATAAATAAGAGTATAAACATATAAATTTTGTCTACTTATCCATAAATAAAAATCTATCCATATAAATTGTGATATAAATAAGAGTAAAGTGTGCGTTACTTACACCTAAAATAGTTGTCTATATTTCCCCTCTTTATTAGTATGGGTTGCCACTTGCCATTACCTCCCGCACCTAACATTTACCTTTTGTAACATAAAATGTAAATATGTGTTCTCGCCACTAAGTGTTTGAGCCGCAGCTACTTACTTTCGCTGCGTAATGTCTCGATTACCAAACAATCAAATAAACTGCGCGATGGAGCAGCAAACGAGCAACACTTTGCTGCATAGCTCGTTGGTTGATGAAGAAGGGGAGTTGTCAGGTCATGTCAGACGGCAGCCCGGGGTCACTCGCGACTTTGGTGGGCTGGGGTTCTGGAAGACAGGGCCTTGGCCGCAACGCTTTAATCAACCATGAGGCTCTGACCGATCCACGAGTTGTTATAATTCAATTTATTTAATAAAATAATTCACATTTGCATGTAATTTATTCAAAAAATAAAAAATTAAATTAAAAAAAAAAAAACTTTTTTGGGCGTTTGAGAGACACGAGTGTTAATTGTTTTCGCGAAACGTGAGATTGGAGAGAAATAATTCGCATCGGATTGCAGCAACTAACAACAATGCAACGGGTTTTAATTTATTTCGACTTGCGCATTCAGCGTCGAGATGAACTTGACAGGAAAATCAATGGAAAACGGAGGCGAGTAGCATCGTGACAACACATGACTAGTTGATTAAAAAGGAAGAAGAGAGCAAAAGAGGGGTAGCAATAGTTGGTGCTGCCCCTCAATTCAATTGAAGGAAACTCATTAAATTTTTGCACCCAGCGAAACTTATTGCGCTTTGTGTGCTGTGTGCACTGTGCACTGTGTTGTGCTGGGCGGATTATTGGGAGAAAAGAAAAAGAAGAAAAAAGTTTTTCAAATTGAATTAAATGCGAATGAATTGTTGATCGTTGTTGTGATCGATAAGCGCCGGCGTTTGAGATGAGCCCACCCAGCGCGAGCAGGCCTCCGGATAAGCTCATGAATGCATAATTAGACAGTGTGCTAACAAGACTGAATCCACTGTATCATCAGTCCTGTCCCTCGGGGCCATTCACTTGCACTCGCATTTTCGATGAAGATGTATACCTTTTAACTACATCTATGCGAGGTAACATTTCGTGTTTTGTTTATATTGTTTATATTTCTGACAAATAATTTGAATTGTTTAAGAAAAAGAAAAAAATACGGTAACATGTTGAGAATAATTTTTTTAATGTGATGCACATTTTTTTGAATCGATTTGAATCGAGAGTTTGAACCAATTGTTTTAGAAATGTTGTTGGAATCAAATAATATACATTTTTATTCAAGAAAAGTTCAAATATTGAATTAGACATTCGAAATTCGAGTTGAAATTTCATCCACTCCCGAAGTAGAATTTTGACGGATGAAATAATCGAAATAAGTCGATTTTTTGGTTCATCTTTGATTACCATACTGTAATACCCCCGCATTAGCACTTATGGGCTTATTATCGAAAAATCGCCATTTTTTACTTCCAAAAATAAAAAAGTCAAGCGGGCCAATTTTTAGCTCTAGGGTTACCGCTTACAAGCACATTGGGTTTAATGGGTTTTAATAGGCTTATAATCGAAAAACCGACATTTTTTAATTCCGAAAAAAAGTCAAGTGGGTCAAATTTTAGCCCTGGGCTTAAATACGCACGTGAGCCCATGGGTGCTAATGCGGGGTTTTACGGTATCTATTTTAAGTTTTTGATTAATAATGGATTTTATAAGTTTGAAAAAATCCAAAATAAATTCACTTTTGGAAGATAGAAAATTGGAATTGATCCTTGGTGGGGTGGAGGAAGGACATTAAATCACCAAAAGTAGTTTGAATAATGCGATGAAGAGTAAATTAAAATTCTAAATTAGGATTTAAAATGGAAGTATGCAAGCAGAATATTGAATATGAAAAGCACTACATTGAAATATTGGTAACAGAATAATCAGCAGGGGCGGATCTAGATAAAGTACCTTGGCTCAATTATTTATTGTAATTTTGCTATATTTTACGCATAATGATGAGGTCTAATGAGCCGTCGGAGCGGCAGCGGAGTAAGGGAGTGCCTGAAAGCCCGAACTGGTCGTCCGCTCCTGTGTTATTTTGGAATTGCAATTTGTGAGACCAATTACGATTTATGAACTACACATTTGCGTTTAGGGAATCGGTAAATAAACAAATTTACTTTCGCAATGACTAGATACAAAGTGGAAATTATCATATTGATTAATGCATTAATTTTATCATTTTGGTGCATTAAGTAAAAAAGTGGAATTTTTAATCAAAATTCAAAATGGTTCTGCGGACACATCTAAATTTATACTATTTTAAAATCTAGATGTGGCCGCAGGACTATTTTGGAGTTTGAATTTTTTGAATTTTTGAATTTTTTCAAATTTTTGAATTTTAAATTTTTTCAATTTTTGGGTTTTGAATTTATCCAATTTTTGAATTTTAAATTTTTCAATTTTTGGGTTTTGAATTTATCCAATTTTTGAATTTTAAATTTTTCCAATTTTTGGGTTTTGAATTTATCCAATTTTTGAATTTTAAATTTTTCCAATTTTTGGGTTTTGAATTTATCCAATTTTTGAATTTGGAATTTGGAATTTGGAAATCTTTTGGAATCCATTAATCCCCTCATTTGTCCCATGCAAAACAGAAGATAAATGAAAATCACTTCATTCTTCTCCTCCCAGAAAGTTTAGAAAGCAATTGCAGACAGCAGCTATAAACACTAACCTGTGCCCCGAGTCAGGTTTGCTCGCCACATGATACCGTAGACAGATAAGTTAAAAGCATTGTTGCTAACACCAACAAAGACTATTGTTACTAACATAAATAAGTGTTTGTGACCAACCAACCAATTTGGAATTTGAGGGCAACCAAAGAGAGCAAAATGAGGGGCCATACAAAACAAGGAGAGAAACAAAAGGATGAAAAGAACACCTCAACCTCAACTCCAGGGGCGACCATGCTGAGGAAGTAGAGGGTCGCATTTTACGCTTTCAAACAACCAACTCGAGTTGACATATTGATGTATGTTGCCGAGTTTGAAGCCTCTTTTTTTATTTTTATTGATGCAACTATTAGCAACTCGTGAGCTCGCATTGGAAAAGCAATTTGTTACAAACATACATGCATATAGCTAAGGTTTAACATTATAATTAGTAACACGTAAATTAAATTAATAAAAGTGGAGAGTGGTTTGTGTACATTAACAAAACAGATAAACAACCAGATATGCAAGAATCAGGCGTTTTTGTTGTTTTTGTTGCTATAGAGAACTAGGAAAAGAAACGATGTATGGACAACTGCAAAACTTATATTATACAAGTACTATATAATGCCTAGTTCACACTATGACTGAAAATATGACTCAAACTGAGCACTATGAACGTTTTTCTTTTTTACAGTATATTTAGTTCATGTTCTCATTCCAGTTAGCAGTTTCCGTTTGATTGTTCGATGTGCTCCAGACGGTTGGGTCTGCTGATGAGATTTTTTGAAGGCACATGTAAATGATTGTGATATTGACGTGTCTGTATAATAGTAATGAAAAAAAAATTGAAGAACTAATTTTTATTTTATTTAAAGCAATGGCAAATTTTACTGCTGAACTGCAAATGAAGAAAATATTAGACTAAATTTCAAAGAGTTAATACTAGATGGCACCATTTATTGTACTCTCAGATTAAATACGAGTTAATTTTACAATTTAATTTTATATCCCTAAAAGTAGAAGATTAATCACATTTTATTGTTTTTTATAATTTAAGATTAAGATTAAATTAATTTTCGGATATCGGCATAGCTCACTTTAACCGTCGTGAGGCAGACTGCGGGGTTATGTATAATAATTGGCTGCAAAAATGTTATTAAAAAAAATATATAGTTTACTCAAAGATCAGTTGGCCTTTTCTTTTTTTGTTTCATTTTTTACAAAATTATTTTGTTGGATGTTGAGAAAAAATGACAAAAGAGGTCACTACTGTATTGAAGAAAAACCTAAGTTTACTTAGTTTTTTTCTTTTTTTTTGAGTATTTAAACAGTTGAAATTTCGACCAAAATTCGGAATTGAGTTTTTTAAATTGAAATTCTATTACTACGGTAATTTTTTCTTAGATAAGAGATACAAAAATAACATTTTAGCACTAGATGGCGACACACATCAGGAAACTCACGTTTACCAGAGCAGAGTCAATAGAAGGAATGGTCTGTCGACTCGTAACACTTCCAATGCTATTGGTGGGGTTAATGAGATTGCTCCCACCAGAGCGGCGCTGTTGTCAGTGTCCGGGTTGAAACAGCATGCATTTGAGTCCGAGATGGTAATATTTTAATAAATTTACGAATAATAAATTAAAATGGAAGTAAATAAAAGTTGTTAGTGCTTTAATAAAATATATTTGAATTTTTTTTGTAAAAAAAAAATTTAATTTTAATAGATAGTTATTTTTGCCTAAATGAGAAAGTGGGCCTGGCTTGAATTTATCTCTTTATTTAATCAGAATAAATTTAACGATTTAAATTTTTTTAAGGTAGTTTTATTCCCTATTTGCATTCACAACAATGCACTTGCCCCAACCGGGAATGCATTGCCGCGGCCGGAAACAAGTTACCGCGGCCGGAAACAAGTTGCCGCGCCCTGGAACAAGTTGCCGCAAAATTAAGTTTTCGGTCGCGGCAATGCATTCCCGGTTGGGGCAAGTGCATTGTTGTGAATGACAAATAGGGAATAAAAATACCTTAAAAAAATTAAATTTTTTAATTTAATCTGATTAAATAAAGAGATAAATTCAAGTCAGGCCCACCAAGGTAACTTAAATCACTTTCTCATTTAGGCAAAAAATAACTTCCTATTGGAATTAATTTTTTTTTTTACAAAAAATAATTCAAATATAGTTTATTAAAGCACTAACAACTTTTATTCACATCCATTTTAATTTATTATTCGTAAATGTATTAAAATAGTATCATCTCGGACTTAAATGCATGCTGTTTCAACCCGGACACTGACAACAGCGCTACTCTGGTGCGAGCAGTTGTCATTAATCGCTTTTCAGCGGGGAGTCGACAGACCATTCCTTCTATTGACTCTGACCAGAGTCAATGAAACGTGTACTGCTAAAAAAATTGTTTTCTCAAAACCTTTAACAGTTGTATTTGCAAATTAATGAAAAATTTCTAATTTCGAAATGACGACTCGTTATGTTTTCGTCTCAAAAACTAGTGGTCACAGTTAAACAGTGAAATGGCATATTCCTTTAATCCTTTGCTATCAATGCTCCTTTGCACGATACACTAAATCAATACACTAAATATTGAAATTTTTTTTTTTATCTGGCTATGAAAACCATGTTGATGTTACACAATGGTCATCAAACGAAATAAACATAAGCACGTCATGCAGTACCCAATTTTCCCGCGGCATTTCCAAATTATAAAAACATTGGATATTCCAACTATTATTTTCAATATCATAAATTAATACGCAATCATTTCGTTTTTAACGTAAAAACAATTTTCCAATTTTCGAATTTTTACAAAGACTTGACACTTGACACCTAGCCAACTGCCCGCTAATTTTTCTTCGCATTTGCAAGTTTGTTTTTAACAATTTTGATCTGCCGTTCATCGACATCGAAATAATACTTTTCATCTACACTTGCTAGCAGCTTACATTTGCAGTCTTTAATCTGCTGTTTAAAATCAATCTTACACCATGTCTTCTTTTCGGTATTAAAGCAACAATAAGATGAACATCCACACCGGAAGTAGATCTCGCTCTGATATTGGCAGTCTCGCTTTTTATTTCAGCCAAATTTAATCCGTAGAAATTTCTCTGCATTTCATACTTCTTACCATCAGCTGAATGAGCGAATTTGTGAGCGAGGATTTGTCCGTTTTGGCACTGCAACACAACTATTCCTTCTTGTCCTTCTTCACGGGAATTGAAGCGATTTCGTGCTAAAAGTATACTTTTTCGATTTCTTTGTATATCTGCCATTGCTGCTATTTCACCGTTGCCTAGAATAAAAATACAAATACAGATTTTGTTAGGAATACCGTACTATATTGGATACAACTCATTAATCCTGAACCTAACTGTATCACAATAAGCAATAGTATTATCAAAGTAACGAGGAAAATAATTGAAAATTTGGTTGTACCGTTACTGCTTCTTTGGTCTTCGATTATTTTTATTTCAAATGCTGCTTTTGATTTGCTTGATCTTGGTCCTGGCGTGTTTCTGAGTTTTGGCTAGCAGCCATTGCATTCGATCATAGCAACAATAGATGTCTATTGATTGTTTATTATATTATTGCGATATCATTTCATGTCAATAACATGTGGTGTCGTCTTTAAAATATTTAATAGTAAAAATAATTAAATTCACAATTTTGCAATGCACTTATATATGTTTTCGTAGTGTAGCGGTTATCACGTGCGCCTCACACGCGCAAGGTCCCCGGTTCGATCCCGGGCGAAAACACTTAAATGTTTTTTTTTAAATTTTTTTTATTTAATTCTAACAATTAATTCGAATAGCAAAATTAAATATTGACTATGCAAATAATTTTCTCCGAGCAAAATCAAAATTACTTAAATTATTCAAGAAAATAGGGAAGATTGCACAGCAACTTTCAACAAAATAAGCTCGTTTGAGCTGTCCAAGTCCAAAGTATCTCTCCATTTGTTTGTAAATAACGTTTCCGCTTCCGGCGATTACATCATCAACAATGCCGAACCTCATTGCAATGACTCGATCATTGCAGAGAGTGGTGTGGTAGTGTTATCCTAACGGGGTTTGGCTGTAGCAACACTACGTGTCCATTGTGCGGGAACCGGTACGTGCAGAAAAGTGCACTGAATTTGCATATGAAAAGTGCGCGAAGGTATCAAAGAGCACATGTGCGAAATGTGCGAAATGTGCGAAATGTGCGAAAAAGCTTTTTTCGATAAGCATTACTTACAGAAACACATACGAATACACACGGGGATTCTCAGGCTAGGTTCCCACACACAAAAAATCGCGCGATTCCGTTTTGCGTTTTGCGGTTTTTTAAAACTTAATTTTTGCCTCAAAATTGCGCTATTTTTAAAATTGAAAATTTTTCTACGTTCCCAAATGCAGCAAAAACACAAAAAAACCTAAAAAAAATTTTAATTTTAAAAATAGCGCAATTTTGACGTCAGCTTTTTGCGCAGAATTCGCGCGATAAAGCGGAAAAATCGCAAGTGAGAAACCCAGCTTTACCAGTGCGATTTCTGGGGGAAGAGCTTCATTCAGATGGTGAATCGGGACCGGGATCGCAGATTGCATACCGGTGATGCGGTGAACAATCATTTCGGTGCGAATATTATTTCCGGATGTTCGCTTTGACAGTTGCCTATGCACAGCACGTGAGGAAACACACGGGGGTTAAGGTATCCGAGTTGAAAAAGGTACAGGTAGCGAAATTGCAGATTGAGTTAAACAAAAAACAGGATAAACAAATTGGATTTGTATGAGGTTACTTACTTTTAATGTTTATGAAAGAAAAAAAGAAAAGAGGATGTTGTTTTTTAATTTAATTTTAATTAATTTTAATTTAAATTTTCTGTAAGTCGATGGGAGTTTGTTATTCAGTTTGTTATTAAAAAAATAAAATTGGATATAATTTTTTACCATTGATTTAACTACGGTTATTGATGATCATGAAGCGGTTATAACGTTATTGAAATAAATGAAGGGAAAGGGTTTGCATCTTACAAGAGAAAATGTTTCGTCCGTACTCAATGTAGCTTTGAAATTAAACATTACCTGTAATAAATAACTGGTAACTATTTTGGGTTACTATATATGGGTTAGTGTTTTCAACTTTTTGATTGTCTTTTCAGCCGTTATGCGAATGGGGATTGATTTTTTGATGAGTGAATTGCACTTGAAGGATGAGAGTTTAATCGATTACTCTCAGCACTTCTCATTACAAGAAATTATAAATGGACCTTATTTTAAACAATTTTCAATTGAACAAATGTGTCGATTGCTGTCGGATGACCAATTGGATATTTAAAAGTGAGTTGATATCTGCGTTCATTTAATTGTTTGAGTTATAATGATTTTATTGTATATTTACAGGGAAAAGGAAGAAAAGGAACTGATGGAGTGCGTTCGTTTTGGACTAATGTCCGATCGTGATATTTTAGATATTTCGAACAGTTCGCAGAGTGCGGGTGTTATGGAAATATCGGAATGTCAATCGTATATCCTATCTGGACTATTGTAATTACAAAAAAAAACATTTTGAAGTTGCCACTGCATTGATATTGAAGACCTAAATTGTTTATTTATTTCTTCTTGTTGCACAATCAGCAGGGAACGCAGAGGAGTGCCTGAAATTTGCTCCTAAACCTTGTTTTTGTTTACGTGAACCGTCCCACTCCCACCTTCGAGCTGGTGATGATGACGGAACGTCCAAAAGTACAAGTACCGTTAATTGCCCGATTGAAGAATTAGAATATCCTGAAACTGAAAGAAAAGCAAATGAAAGTGGAAGTTATCGGGAATCACCGCTTAAAGAATCTCATCATTTCAAAGAACTGCTTGCAGAATTAACTCTTCGTTCGACCGCCTGTCAGAGATTTTCTCCAAGAGAAAATTCTTGTGCTTGAACTACCGGAACCTTTAACGAACACAGGTGCAGCCGAATCGAAAAATCATTGTTGTTTCGTATCCAAAAAATGTGCGCAACAATACAAAAACTCAAATGTAAATAAATTTTTAAAGATATTTTACAAGCATTTTCATTTGTTAACAATGAGATGCTCATTTTTGGACTACAAAGCAATGATTTTTTGACTCAGCTCAACTAGAGAATTAAAATAAGATATCACAATATATACTTTCAGTACAATATAGGTCATTAACCAATGGGAGTTTCGCGCACGAAATGATAAATAAAGTATAGTATTGTAACTTGAAGTATTATCAACAGATAGAACTTTACATGTTGACACAGCTGAATGAAACTTTGTTGAACCTTTACTTCACCTCGCGAAACAAGAACATGTCTAAACAACATTCAGAAAATATTTTTTATAAACATCTGAAATGTTGATTCAAAGTGTCAAGGGACATAGAAGAATGTCTTTTTTTATAAACATATTTTCAACATTCAAACACAACATTAAACATTGATTTTACATTAAATGAATGTTGCATATCAACAAACGATATTTTAATTCATTGTTTGAAATGTTGTTACAAGATCTAATGAACGCTAATAATCTAATGAATTCCACTGTTTGATTGTTGTATCAAAAAAAATGAATGTTCATTAGATGTTGTATCAATATTTCGGTACAAAAATCAAACAGTGAATTGGTTGTTAATAAGCAATATTCATTTAATGTTAAATCGACATTTTGTTACGTTTGAATGTTGATAAAAAAGAAATTCTAATATTGAATCATTTTTAATGTTTTTTCTAAATGTTGTATAGACTTCGTGGGACGATGTGTGTGAATGTCTGGGCACATTTATGCAGTTAGAGAAAACGGTAAAGACAGAAAGTAAGTGCAAGAAATTTTGTTGAGTGTTTTGAGAATTTGATCCCAACAGTGGACAATGGTCATCTATAGATCCTCTTGGAACAGCCCAAATGGCAATGACCATTGCTGTTCTTGATGGGCAGGTTTGGGTGTGCGGGGGTTTGGGCAACACACCAAAGAATAGTAAACGTTCTGAAGTTATGGACACGGATGGAATGTTTATGTCCAGAGAACAACATGTAATTGAGATATGGTGCAGTTAAAAAGGAACTAAAACAGTTGCTGTATGCTTTGTACTTGGCATTACTGTCCACCACTTCGCTATCCTCGATGCTTTGCTGCAATGACAATTTCTTTGGTCATTTAAGCTTTCTTGGTGGTTCTGTTTGGGACTCTGAATGTAATCTTGTGAGTTCACCTGATGTGGGATGTCTTTGATAAAACCACCTAAATATGGAGAAGAATTACAAAGTTAGATACGCCGCGCCTATTTTGTAGGGTTTTATTAATCGGTTTTATAGTAATTTATGAAATGTGAACGTGGACCAGGTCAAAAAATAATGGATGTAGTTAAAAACTGGCCACAATATGATGGGAGATGGGAAATATTAGATCGATTCATAGTACTCCCAGTGTTTGGATTGAGACTGCAAACCCTGTAAACTTTGCGGCAATTTGAATAAAATAAAGTTCTTTAAATTTGTTTAACGTACTTTTTAATCGCTATTTGAATTGTTGAAAAATTCCATAAATCAATTACATCGAGAGACTAAAATGAAAAGAGAGGATGACTGGTGAGGTGCGTTTCTAAAAGTCACCGCGGAACAGGTTTAACTCATGGTCTAACTACACAGGCGAATTTCATTTGTTGCTACGTGGTTCAGTTTCGAACAACTCCATCTGACTTTTTAAGTAAATGGGCTCAACTATCGCATCAGAATGTCATGGTTTGAAGAACATCGTAATTTGTTAAGACAAATTCCTTTATCAGCTCTTTCATTTTCTTCGCGTCAAATGGTTTGTGTTGGCTTGGATGAATTGAAGGTGCGGAAAACTGATGACTAAATTTGCAGGTTAAAAATTAAAATTGAATGGTGATTTGTATTTTACAGTTTGTTGATTTTTTTTGTATTTTTTTTTATTTTTACATCTAGGGATTAGCGAAGACTAATCGAGCTTATACCAAAACACGCAAAAATTCACATTGAAAGTGCAAGTAATAAACCAACAGAACATACAGAAATTTGAACCTACAGTGACCATTATAAATTTATTGGATGTAGTTCATAAAATGAGTCGATATGACATCATCGACGATTTGGAACCATTTATAGGTATGTTCAAATACACATCACGGCCCCTTGTGAAAATTATAAAAAAAAATTAAGTTAATTTTTTGAGTTTAGTAAACAACTTGGCCTAACTGCCCAGATAGTTGTGCAATGAGTAATTTGTCTATTGAGATAATCAGCCGGAGTTCCAAGTTATTCCGTGCTTTGGTAGTTTTTATGCACTCTTATTTTAATTCTTTTTGTATTATTGCAGATTTTTCTCGCCAGGCGGCAACATGCGAGATTTCAACCAGCGAGGTCACAACACAGATTATATAATCTGTGGTCACAAGTTGCAATGTAATACGTCACCGCCTACTATTTTACATTTTAGTTTTTGACTTCCGCTGCGAGCGAAGCGAAGTATCATTCGAGTTTTCACCGAGGAGTTGAACTGAGCTTTGCGATTTAAGGTGACCAGGTGTATTACATTTTTCATTAACTTTATTTCTCTTTTTTATTTCCTATTCTTTCTTTGAGTTTTTGCTCTTCGTGCAGTATAATTTTACTCGCGGGTTTGAAATTTGATTCTGGAATTTATTTAGAATTAGTAGGAGTTTGCAGATTTTATTTCTTTTGTATCGCTAATTATTCAATTATTTAAATTTAACTACAATAACTATTTGCTCATTATATTTTTCAGTTTTTAGTTACTAACTTGTAAGCTCATTTAAGCGTAGTGCATTATTTATTTCTTGGCGTTTATTTTGGTGTAGTGAATTTATTTTGGTGTAGTGAATTTATTTTGGTGTAGTGAATTTATTTTGGTGTAGTGAATTTATTTTGGTGTAGTGAATTTATTTTGGTGTAGTGAATTTATTTTGGTGTAGTGAATTTATTTTAGTTGAAATTGAAATTTAATTTTTTATTTTTTTTTGTCTTTTCAGATTTTTTATCGCCGGACACCGATTCGCGAGTTGTAAGTGTCACTTTGTGTTCTTTTTCTTGTTTGCTTAAGTGAATAGATTGATTTTTCCTATTCACAAAGTTAAAAACATTAAAAAGAAGCAAAGTTACACTTGCAATTCGTGAAAATTCGATTTTCCTAAAAAAAGGGCCGCCGGGATTCAGCCTATCTTCAACTTTTTAATTTATTCATAATTTTTTTTATTTTATTTGTTAAGTTTATTTTTTTAAATATATTTTCTATTTTATTTGTATTGTATTTTGATTTATATTTGTATTTTTTAATTTCTTTTTTGTATTAACATTAGAAAGTAATAAAAGAAACTGATAAACACTTAAAATAATTTTATTTATTATTAAAATAATTACAAAAAACATATTACAAAAATAAAGAAAAAAATTATGAATAAATTAAAAAGTTGAAGATAGGCTGAATCCCGGCGGCCCTTTTTTTAGGAAAATCGAATTTTCACGAATTGCAAGTGTAACTTTGCTTCTTTTTAATGTTTTTAACTTTGTGAATAGGAAAAATCAATCTATTCGCAAAGTTCACACTAAAAGGAAAAAAGTGACACTTGCCATTCGCGAATTTCCTCCATCGATCCCACGCTGAAGTCCTATTGGCGGCCAGAACTGAAAAAGAAAAAATGTATGAGCTTCGTATAATTAAAAACCTGACAGAATGGTGAAATAAAATATAATACATAACTACGCGTATAACTAAAAGGTACCAAACCAAAAATTAAATTCGTTAAAAACAGACTTAAACCATAATGAAAATGAAAATAATTTAAAGCCAAACGAACGTTCTTTTACCACCGTGCGAACGAGCGATAAAAAATTTAAATAAATTGAATAATTAACGGAACTACAAACAATGCGTTAGAAAATTTCGTGATAAAACTGTTAACTATAAATAAAAATAATGGAAGAAAACTATAATTAAACACGCGATAAGAAGCAAGAACTTTGAAATAAACCAGCGAAGTAAAAATAAAACAAGTTGCCCAAATATAAGAAGGCCCACCGAGACCTTCGCTCCCGACCGCGCTCGAAGTTACGACTGGACTGAATTCAATTTGCTGCTAACTGCTAACAGGAAATGCAAACGAGTACTCATTTGCATCAGTCATTATTGTAAACCGACAGACGCTTCTAGAGAACTCCAGAACTTTTATGGTTTGCCGCCTGGTGACAACATCCTACAATAAAAAATATAAAATAATTATTGACATCTGTGGACAATAAACTGCAACATAAAAAATAAAATGCTCGAAAAGAAGTATTTTTGGTTGCTAAGCAGCACATTAATGCCGTCATTTAAAGACATTAAAATTTCACAGCCAAACTATCTGTCGATGCTCTAAAAGTTAAAATCTTCCACCGCTTAGAAATCATCTATAAACAACTGGTCAAGTGTGACGATTTCGAAACAGCAAATATCTGGCTTCACTGTCCAATGTGAAGTATTTAGTAGTACTTTATTCACAAACAACACGATTTAATATAACTAGAAATTAAAGTAATGAATCGTTTATAATTTTCATTGCGGAATTCTTCTGTCTGTAAAGTATATTTCTAAATGCAGCCTGCATCATTGTAAGACTTTTCAAATAGTACCATCTCTTCAGTAATTTTTTGCTCTATTTGTTGAGCAAATTCTGCTAAAAATTTTCTGTTCAAAATATTATTTTGTGCTTAAATCAAACCTTTAGTTTTAAATTTGAAAAAATTTTCACATACTCAATAGTCAAGATCATTCCATCATAAAACGATTTATACCTGCCATCATTTCGTGTTGAATGTTTATCCTAATAATGAAAGAAATAAATGACTTTAAAATTAAATTTAAAATTTAAAATTTCTTTCTTTTTACTTTATTCAGATTATAACAATTTCTAATTTAGAAAGTTCATCATTCAAGTGCTTGTTTTTATTGCTGATAATGAAATTCATATTTTGTAAATATTTTACGTAATTCTCTTTACAAACATCCAATCGACAATCGAATAGCAGCTTAGTTTTAGACTGCAACAAATGAATGCACCAAATGGATACAAATGAACACAAATGAACACTTTATCTTCAAAAATCAACTATTTTGTGCGCGAAACTCCCATTGGTTAATGACCTATATTGTACTGAAAGTATATATTGTGGTATCTTATTTTAATCCTCTAGTCGAGCCAAATCGAAAAAATCAATAGGTGTATTCAGAAACAGCGCATGAGTGGGCAAGTGTGAGACTGTAAAAATGTAAAACTGACACTGCGCATGCTCAGTGCGCAAAGTTTCTGAAACACCCAAAATGCAAAATTGCGCAAGTGTGTGAGTGTGTGTGTGAAACTCACACTGCGCATGCTCAGTGCCCAAAACAGGCGGGAAAGACGATTATATTCTCAAATTGTGTATAGTTAAAAATGGTACCAAAGTTAAAAATGGTACCAAAGTTGAAAATGGTACCAAAGTTGCAAATGGTACCAAAGTTGAAAATGGTACCAAAGTTGAAAATGGTACCAAAGTTGAAAATGGTACCAAAGTTGAAAATGGTACCAAAGTTGAAAATGGTACCAAAGTTAAAAATGGTACCTACCATATATCTAAGTTTAAAATTAGGTACCAAAATTAAAAATGTTACCACTTGCCTAGTACTAAAATTATGGTACCAAAGTTATAAAAATGGAATCACATGCCTAGTACTAAAATAATGAGATGCCATATTGATCCAGGTAACACTAAAACCCAGAACTGTTGGTACCATATAATTTTAATACTAGGCAAGTGGTACCATAATTTTAGTTCTAGGCAGTTATGCCTGCCCACCATTTGCAATCACATGTAAAACGCAATATGCGCACCTCTTGAGGTGTGAGTGTGAGTCACATAACATAACATGAAGCCTACGAGGCTTCCGGTGCGCATGTGTGAAATCACATTTTTAAACATAAGTGCACAAATGCGAAACAATAGGGGTATTTAGAAACTGTCGCATAAGTGCAACAGTTTCTGAATACCCCTATTGTTTCGTATCCAAAAAATTTGCGCAACAATACAAAAACCCAAATGTAAATAAATTCTTAAAAATATTATAAAATATTGTACATTGTTCACAAATGAAAATGCTTGTACCGTATTCCCTCGGAAAGAACGGCATGCCGGAAAAACCGAGTTTGACCAGAATTTGCAAATCTGACATCTGGTCATTTTTACGGCATGCCGTAAAAATCGAATCGGTGCTGTAAAACGTAATACTCACTTTATCCGGCATGCCAGTAAATTCGAATTTTCCGGCACCCTGGTCGGATTTACTATTATCCAGCATGCCGTTCCTTCCGAGGGAATACGGTACAAGTATTTTCATTTGTGAACAATGGCACGCTCATATTTGGACTACAAAGCAATGATTTTTCGACTGGCTCAACTAGAGGATTAAAATAAGACACCACAATATATACTTTCAGTACAATACAATATAGGTCATTAACCAAGCTGTAACTAGAGGCAGAACTCAAAAAGTGGTAAATACCACTTGGAGCTTAGTGAAGAGATCAGGTATGAGAGACATTAAACAACAAATTGCACTGTTCCAGTCCTTGTTGCTGCCAATTATAATGTATGGTGTTGAACTTTGGGGTAACAAATGCAGGGAAGCGATTGAGATTGTTCAGAGGAAATATATGAAAATGATATTGGGTCTAAATGCCAACACGCCTGACTACTTATGGCAGATGGAATTAGGCCGAAACGATCTCGACTGTACAACAATGAAGCAAGTGTTCTCAAGGTGTTATCGATGGACGATGCTGACTGGCCCATGGTCTGCTTCTTAGAGATGATGCGGGAAGGGTGTTATCCTAAGTTTGGTTGGTGGATTGAGTTTGAAGCCTTAGTGAATGATGTGAGATGCAGTGATCTTTTTGCTGCATTGCAGATTGGCGAGCTCAATCGGGGGAAAGCGATTATGGAAGATGCCCTTACCAAAAAGATAGAGCAAGGCGTACAGCAGCGTTGGAGCCGTATTGATGCTTCTAGCTTTTGTGATTTCTATAAAAGTATCAAATCAGATTTTCTGGAGGCGGAATATTTCAAAGACACCCGGATACCAGCAAGATTACGAGAATTGTAGACTAGAGTCCGTTGTGGAAACGAGCATAGGGGGGGGCAAGAAGTGGTTAACGGATGACCAAAGGCTCTGTAGGCTGTGCGGATTAGAAGAGGAGACAATGGCTCACATTTTTGAACGTTACGGTTTTTTGTTGTCCTCTCGGCTACATGCGAATGTCTGGGAGGAGTGACAACAATTGTTGAGGGGCATGATTAACTTGGAATTATTAGAACTTGTGTCGATGTTTAGGTTCCGCTGTGCAATAAGGAGAGCGGAAAATGGCGGAGTGTGATATTGGTTAATTTTGATTTTTCTTGTTGTTTTGATTGATATTCATATAAATTATATAGATAGGTGTATGGGTTTATGTCAATTTTTTTTATTGTATGTGATTGATCTTGATTTCTGTTGCTGTATTGATAGCATTGATGTAATTGTTTTATTTTTTCTCTACTACTCCCCCTTCCAAAGTATGTTAAAATACATGGAATAAAAAAATAAAAATAAAAAAAAATAAAAAATAAACCAATGGGAGTTTCGCGCACAAAATAATAAATAGAGTTTACTAGTTATAAACTTACCATTCTATTAATTTTTAGTTTTATATCTTCATGACACCGCTTAAACGAGGTATAATTTTCCATCAACTCAGTTAACTACGTTATACCTTTGGCACGTTCTTCTTCTACCTGGGAATAAATAAAAAGTTATCATTAAAATTATCACTTCACACTTATGCATGTACATATTTACTTCGGAAAATAAAGATTTTGCATTACTGGAGAAAATCGATGGAGTTACTGGAGATGCAATCGATGTCAGATCCATCTGTTGATGTCTGAAAAACCAATTTTTTAACAATTTGCCATTAAAAGTATCTAATTTATGCTTCAACTGACCTGCAGCTCGTATTGTAATTCATCAATCTGTTTATTTTTCACTGAGAGTTCTAAGTCAACTGACTTTAAAACTGATTTCTATTAAATTCTCATCCAAATACATGTCGTTGAGTTCGTTGATAACTTTAACGTCTCTCGCTTTGAATTGATCCTAAAAAGAATGGTTCGTTACCAGATTGTTTTATAAAAAGGCTTATAAAATTACTATGTCTGAATTGAGTTGATTCAGCTCATCTCGCAACGCATCTATTTCGTTTATCAATATTGAATCCTTTCCAATCTAATGTTATTAGTTATTATCATTATTCACAATTCAGAATTCGTTGTACTTTGATTATATGCTTCGCTTAATTTCTTGCCCTCTTCAGTTCCTAATTGTGACTCGAAAGTCGTAACCCGGTTCGTTGAAAAATGGCTCCAAGACCAAGATCAATGACTGGATCGACTCCAAAACCTAAAGAAAACATATTTATACACTCACTAGTCACGAAATTAAACATTCAAACGAATAAATTACCTGCAAAACAGATAAAGTTTCGCTATTCCCTTCGCCCTGCTGACCGCTCCACGTTCCCAACAGAGACAAACAAATTTTTCCATTGCCAAACAAAATTACAAACAAATAAAAAAATAAATAAAAATAAATAAATAATAATAATTTGTAATCGCACTTGTACAAATTAGGATTGAACCGGACGGTTCCGTTGCCCGTGGTTCTTAAGTTGAACATCGTAAGCACTTTCGGATACCGGTCTGGAAAGTGGAAAAAAGATGTCGAACAAGAAAATGATCTTTTCTAACTATTCACCTGTAATTTGGAATGAAACGAGACAGCTCTTGATTCAATTCAAATTGACCGATATTTCAGCTTCACCCTACTTACACATGTGTAAACGCCCGAATCTTTCAAACCGAGAATCTCTAAAACGACCATTCCAAATGCGTGTACTGTTCTACTGTACGAAGTCAGAACCATTCGACCACCATGAACAATATCGCCTTTAATAAATTTATTAATTTGTTAAAAATAGAAAATTTGGCATAATAAAGTGTTATTAATTAAAAAAGTAAGAAAATTTAAAAAATATAAAAATAAATGTTTTCTTTATACTTTGGTAAATAACAGGTCTGTCATCGGTTTGAGGCTACACTTCCGCTTTTTAGACAATGGACGCCAAGTTCGATGCTAAGTTCGATGCTTTGTTGAATGTTATTCCCAGTTTGGTCATCACGGGCAGGTGTCTTGAAAGTACTTCAATTTTGTCTTTTACAACCTACATTCATCACACGGTAGGTTGATTTTACTTTCGATTTATAATGACAACATATCCAGCTCGGAAATCTAGTTGTGTTCGTGCGTAAACAGAAAAAAAACCGGATTATTTTTTAGTCATTGATTAACCGTTTAACCAAGGAAACAACTAATGAAATACAATTCAATCGCAAACCAACAGATACGGTAATTGTTAAAGATGATTATAGACCGATAATTTTATTTTTATTTTTAAGAAATTTTACAAAATCGCCACTGGAAAGACAAAAAACAACGCGAAACGGCTCCAAGTTCAAATGTTCACAGAATATTATATATTTATCAAATATTTTAAATTAAAAACTCACATTTTAAAATGCAATCATGATTTTAAAAAATTAAGGGCTTCACGACTGATAAGCACAATAAACCTACTCATTAATACCATTGAAAATTAAAAAAAAAAAGAAAAGATTTTTAGATATTTATTTATTTATTTATTTTATTTATTTAATTTTATAGGATTTGGAAAAGCGGGCATTTACTGGATGAAGTGGAATGCAGATTGCGAATGTCATCACTAGGTATGGGAGAATTAAATTCCTAATGTATGTATCTCGTTAATAAAACGAGATTTTTGAAAAATCTCGATCGAGATTTTTAACAATACTTTGCTATTTTGGCATTCTCGTAATAAAAAAAACTCGCACGAGAAATCGCAAGCTGTCTATTAAAAATAAGAACCCTAAATCAATCAGTCAATTAGTCATTCTTGGAATCAGCAATTTTGTATTGAATATGAGGATAACAATGAAATGTTGATTAAAGACGTGGAAGTGTCGAAGTGTGTAAGAAAATGTTTAAAGAAAAATGATATGGAACTTAACGATGTTATCGATGTGTTTTTATACAATTGTTCTTGAGGAAGAGGGAGATGTCGATACAATTCTATTGAACTTGCTGCTCGGAGATTAATTACACCAGACAATGAAATGGTCACTTTTAAGCAAAACTGTTCGTGTAATGCAGCTTATAATTTTCACTGTAGGTATTTGATTGCTCGTTGGATTTCAGGTCATTATAATAGACAGATTTTTGAGTTTTTGTTTTACTGACCCAGAGGAACGCAATTTCTTTAAGGTTAAACGTAGCTTAGCTTATTGTTATTGTGGGGACAACATTCTTGAACATGAATTTGACCAGGAGTGTTGTGTTGACTTGGTGTTGTTTAACTCCGACTGAAATTATAGATTTTAATTAAACGTATTGTTCATAATAACGTCGTAATTTAATTCTTAAAATAAAAATTCCATAAATACTGGACTCCTTATAGTATTACAATTACGCTTATTCTACTGTATTATGCTGGGCGCAGACATGCGATTTGCATCGCATTCCAATTGTAATGGCTCTGCTCATGCATAGAAAACGTCATTTCTGTCGCGATCAAAAAATCTACTTTTGAAAAATCGCATCCAATGGGATACGAGTATTCTAAGTACCATTTTGTTTGTTTTTTATCAACAATTGTTCCAAAATATTTGTTGATATGATGTGATGTCATTACTAAGTATATAGCTTATACTAGTAGTTATGATGTCATTAACAAATATTTTTGAAAATTGCTTCTCGATTGGTTCCAAGTCACACATTTATTTAACTGAAGAGTTATGGTGGACAGAGTCCACCATAACTCTTCAGTTAAATAATATAATCTTCAATAATCTTCTGCCAAACTTATTTGGCCTTATACCGCCCTCTTGTAATACAAAAATTCTTTACATTTTTGCAAAAATATGAAACGCAGGTCGCTATAATAGCAGAATAACACCTGAATTGCAACTATTGTTTAAATCAATATGGCCTTATGTCAAAAACATTAAATTTACATTAAAATGAAACCCATTTTGAGTGTACCGAGACTCGAGCATATTACACTAGGAGCGACTTCAATTTTCTTGTGGAAATATCAATTAAATATGCAAGTTAATTCCGAGAACTTTGAGACCGAAAAAAATATGCAATGGATCGAATTTCAAGCAACTGTGGCTAAACTAGCGGATACTTTTGTTATTCCGAATACCTTAAAACCCCAATTATGCATTTCAATCAGACATGTCGCGAGAGAATTGCGCGAATTGTTGGAATTTTTAATGAAATACGTTTTAAATGGAGTTGAAAACCTTGGATTTAGTAAAATGCAAGGTTCCATGCACGTTTCCATGCAATTAGTAAAAAGTATAACGGATTGCTCATATTGGACTCTTCATGGAAAACTTAACATAGTTAAAACGGCACGAAGTCTCTCGCAGAATCATCAATGGACAATCACAACCAGATTCGATTGCGCATGTGTGTTTTGCATTGTGGATGTAGTTCAAGATCTCCGATCCCAATTCGAAACTGATGTGGCTGCTGGAGAAAGCAAGTCGGACTTGATATTTTCAATGTATGAATTTTGGAAAAACCTTTCGTTCGGAAATGACACTTTCGATGATATAACTTGGACTAAAAAGTTTGATATGTTTAAGTTGTCTATAAAATACAAGAACTTTTGCGCCGTTGAATTTTTCTATTCAATCATGAAGTTTGATGAAAAGCGTGATCTGATCAACATATTTGTCCAAAGAGGAACCAACTTTATGAACATGATTGAAAATATTCTAAGCAGATATGATGACTATGCTAATGAGTACACGAAAGGTGATAATAGTGCTTTTGAGACTGGCATCATATATTTTCTACTTTCCAAAATGAATAGAAAACAAATAGAAACGATTTTGTATTCGGATTTCGGATTTCGACCTTTTGTACCGATTCTTCTGGATTTTGTGCATGTTGTGTCCTTCAAGCCCACATTAAACCACGTTGTGAATTTAATCAAATCGAGCGATGACTTTTACGATATACTCTATAAAACTGTTAAATTATCACCCGAGCGAGATGAATTGCTTTCATCTTCTTGCGTTATGGAATGTTTGACAAACTTGTGGATAGATACGCCGTGTGCAAAAAGGAATAGTAACCACGCACATAAATTGTTATTTATTTTTTCGGTTTTGTACAAGAGGCGAGATGAGGCCAACATTGAAATATTGCTAACTAATGTGCCCATCGAAATGATAAGAAAAATTTTCTGCAGATGTATGGTAATATTGTTGGAAGATTCATTGCCGAACTGGGACTTCATGGAAGTTTTGTCAAAAAAATATTTAAATACACAAGAAATGATTTCTTTTAGAAAGTACTGTTCTTTGTTTATCTACCACGCCAGCAGTTTTGTTCATTCAGAATATGGGATGAAATTGAACAGATTTTTAGATTTTTGTTTATCAAGTTCGGAAGAAATCAACACATTCAAAACAAATTTATTTTTTTACAAACATATATTCTATTCACAATACTATTTAACAGTGTCGCAATCGGAGAAATTCGAAAATTATTTGAATTGGGTCGATTCTGATGTACTTGATGCAGTAAATCCGTTAGTGGCTAAAAGTGTCGAAGAAATATTTATCGTGAAAAAATGTTGGCAGTTTTTCAAACGAAAATTAGTAAACCAGATTGCATTATATTTTTGCGACGCGAGTGTGGCAGCTATAAGACGAATTTTATCCATATGGTTGTATAAGCTCCTTAAACGCCGAAAGTTATTCCATTGGGATTTCTTGGAACTCGTTGCGCTGAGATTTCTTTCGGAATCAGCGGACGAAATGATTCTCTTTAAGCAAACCTGTGGTTTTTTTGCTTACTGTTTTTGTGCTTTTTTTGCTTATAAATTCCGTAAGATCAATGCTCGGCAACAACTAGACCGATATTTTAATTTCTGTTTTGCAAATCCGCAAGAATTTACTCTTGTAAAAAATAGTATTATCATTCATAAGTATGCGGAATACGTAAATTATTTTGAACTTGAAGATGGAGTTCCGGAGAACGTGTTTCCGATTATGTCGTGGTGTGGATTTACAGATGATGAAATTTTGGATTTTGTTTCTACTTATCTAACTCCAATCACTCTGTAAATGGCTTTGGATTGTCGCTGTTTTCACTTTGACTGGGCATAAAATTTTGTATTTACATGAGCAATGTAAAATTTAATGTAGATTGTATGTATTGTATTTTCTTTTAAAAATTTTTATAAAGAGAAAGATTGCAGTAATTTGCCGTGCATTTGATTTGAGGGCGAAATAAAATTTGTCAATGAATTAATTTTTCACTAATTTATTTTAATTGTAAATGTATATGTAAATGTAATTGTATATGTACGAGTAATCGAGACGCGACTTACTGTAGATGGGCCAGCCCTGTACACTGAACACATATTCCTGGACCCGAATCGTTTCAATCATTTTTCATACTAAATGCGGGCCATGGGACACTAGATCCGAGTCCCGTGTATTCAAATACCCGCTCTCTAGGTTTATAATACCGTATTTGCTTGGAAACAATGGCATGCCGGTAATTACGAGTGTAACCAGTTTTTGACAAGTAGACAACTGGTCAATAAAAAATCAAATGAACAAAATGCCGAAAAATTCGAATTATCCGGCACCCTGGTCTGACTTGCCATTGGTTCTTTCCGAGGGAATATGGTAAGAATCTTTGGTGATATGAATATGGACCAGCCTTTGAAGGCTGAAATTGTAGATGCAAATTTGATTGATTAGAATGGACAATGGAAAATGGAAAAACAACTGGGTCTCTTTTACTGACACTGTGCTGCAGTGTTCTGTATTTGCTCAATGCACACGTCAACATAGACTAGACTGCCCATAAGAGTTGAGTTATGTTGAGTCAGTTTATATGTCATCTTGGATTAGTGCACAAAAACACAAGTAAATTAAAGATGAATTGTGTATGCTATTATGCTATGACAGTGGATGTAGATCATGTATTGAATCGAACACATGCATTTCTGGAGGAATTATAAATAAAGTTATTGGTTTGGCAACAACCATAGATAACAACCATGTTTTAGAGCTAGGTTTTAGATACCATTTTTAACCCTATTTTGAAGACAGGTAGAAACTTTATACAATGCTTTAAATCTTGGTTTAAAATTGTGTAGTTCTTGAGTAAAAAGCAATCAAAATCGAAAAACGAAATTTTGAGTTGATTGAAGAATCAAGTTTCCCTTAAAGGTATTGATGTAATCAATAGGTGCAATTTGTTCAATTTGATTTAGATAAATTAACTTAGTTGACTTAACTGCTAAGTTGACTTAAACTCATTACATGTGACGTTTTGGACGTCATACTTAAGGCAAATGACTCGCTTAAGGTAATTAATCTCACTTAAATTGCGTTCAATATTGCCTGAATAAAATTCTTAAGTGTGTAGTTGACTTAAAGTGACAGGATATGATGTATTTGACTTAGTCATATTCATCTAAAACCTCCTACTTTAGACATCTTAACTTAAGTTACCCAATTCTTATCTTAAGTTAAGATGTCTAAAGTAGGAGGTTTTTTAGATGAATATGACGTCAAATACATCATATCCTGCCATTTTAAGTCAACTACACACTTAAGAATTTTATTTAGGCAATATTGAACGCAACTTAAGTGAGATTAATTACCTTAAGCAAGTCATAACTATGACGTCGAAAACGTCACATATAATGAGTTTAAGTCAATTTTTCTAAATCAAATTGATTTCACGCACCTATTTCAAGTACTTTGAGGAAGAAACCCAAGCCAATAAATCAAATATTCAAAACAAACAAAAATCATGTTATAAATCTTGATAATCAAATATCTCAACTTGTCCTATAACTACTTTCGGGAATCCCATGTGTGTATGTGTATGTGTATGTGTATGTGTATGTGTGTGCATGGGAAATGGGACATGGGCATGGGGTTCCGGAAAGCAGTTAGGGCAAGTTGAGATATTTGATTATCAAGATTTATACCATGATTTTTGTTTGTTTTGAATATTTGATTTATTGGGTTGGATTTCTTCCGCAGGGTACTTATTAGTTGCGGTGACGACGATATTTGGTTGACGGGCTGAAAACACTGAAAATGAATACCAACTGAACTTACAGATGAAATAACATGATGATGAACTGAAATGACACGATGATGAAGTGAAATGACACGATGATGAAGTGAAATGACACGATGATGAACTGAAATGACACGATGATGAACTGAAATGACACGATGATGAACTGAAATGACACGATGATGAACTGAAATGATGATAAAATGAGATGGTATAATGATGAAATGAAATGACATGATGATGAACTGAAATGATATGATGTTGAACTGAAATGACACGATGATGAAATGACATGATGATGAAATCAGATGGTATGATGATGAAATGAAATGACATGATGAACTGAAATGATATGATGATGAACTGAAATGATGATGAAATGAGATGGTATGATGATGAAGTGACATGATGATAAAATGAAGTGACATGATGATAAAATGAAGTGACATTATGATAAAATGAAGTGACATGATGATAAAATGAAGTGACATGATGATAAAATGAAGTGACATGATGATAAAATGAAGTGACATGATGATAAAATGAAGTGACATGATGATAAAATGAAGTGACATGATGATAAAATGAAGTGACATTATGATAAAATGAAGTGACATGATGATAAAATGAAGTGACATGATGATAAAATGAAGTGACATGATGATAAAATGAAGTGACATGATGATAAAATGCCATGATGATAAAATATGCCAAAAACACGTATGCAAAGATGAGCCAAATCATGGTTTTCCACCATATGATTCTCGCATCTTCCTGTTTTTCACGTTGTGGAAATGATCCGACAATGGAATTTCCCAACTTTTTAATGATCTGAACACTTACTGACTCAACGATCAAATCTCCCAAGGATGGTTTGACCCAATCATCAGGGTTTGACTCAACGACGTCGCCGTCAAATAACCCCAAAACCTGCCACAAAATATGCCAAAATATGCAAATGGTTTTCCCCATTGCACTCTCCATTGCACTGTCTACTGTCTGCTAAGAAATGTTATGTCTATTAACGGTTGTGTCCTGCTTTATATACTGTGACGATCTGACTTTTAACCAAAGTGCTATTTACACTTTATGATGGGGTCAAGACAGTAAAACTATGAAAACACGTGGATTTTCTTGTTAAGAAAACCTCCACTTATCCCAGGGATAAGAACCAGTAAAAAATACATAAACACACTTGCAAACACTGAATTGGAAAGAGTGAAGTAAATAAACATGAAAACAAGGAATTTTATCAAATCATAACATTTATTACGGATCATTGCAAACTACAATGATCCGAGGTCGATTATCATGAAATATCAATAACAGAGGCAGTAAAATATTTAAAATATATCGAAACTATGAATTAATCTAATCTTAACCAGGAAACTGGTGCAAAAGCTATTGAAAAACTTTAACTATCGGACAGAGGCTGATTTAAAACTAATAACAATACAATTTACAAAATAATATTACGAATCTTCTGTTGTTTCCTGGCGCTATTTGGTTCCTAATCGGGGTAATGCACTATCGAATCCTGCGAATATCGGCGTTCATCGGTCGGATGATCGTCACAAATTAGCGATACCACGTGGTATCGGCTTACACCTGTATTTCGACTGTTGCGGTGAAAACTCACTCTTTTATTCCAATTATTACATTCACATGAATATAATAATTGTAAGCATTTAAGTAAATGTACAACTATCGATAAGAAACTAAAATAAAAGTATAAATTAGCGGGAAGAAGTTGGTTATGGAATTCAAAGGGAATTCCTCGGCCGTCATGATTGAGTCAGGCGCGCCGCATCAAACCGAATGCGTTGTTCTCAAACGGTGCCGAAGCACGTGACAGTTAGCGCCCACTCCTGATGCAGGTAGCGGTTGCTGCTCGGTCCGAGCGGACTCGATACAATCAAGTTTTGTCCATAGGACTGGCCTACATGCAAAAGCACAAGTATATTGTCGGTACATTTACCTTCGGGTTTTTCAGGCCCGGCAACTACGGTCTTTAGGGCATTATACCTACTTTAATTTGGTATTGACAGCCTGCCGGTTCGTATTTAAAGCAAAAGGTGATAAAAATGACTCTGAATGGTTACAGGTACAAGTTACACATAGACAATCATATAGATTCAACATTAATTCAGTACAGAGGCCCAGAGTAAGCTCTTGCAAGAGCTTATATACCATGGGACCATGGGGTTTCTTGAGTTTCCCCCAATCCGGAAACAGGAATACTGATAAGCAGATTAACTGATTTGCATATCAGTGAGTCATAATGAGTTGATCCAATCAAATCAACTCCTTGACCAAAGTTATGTGAACCCCATAGAATATCTAAAATATTCAAAAAGCACATGGTAATATTTAGGGTTAACTTTATTTATATTCATATTTAAAGTATTCTTATCCCTAAATAGTCTTAATTTACTTAAAGGTTACAGGAAAAGAAAAATGATATTTTACTAAACTCTCATTTAAACCCCAAATAACACTTACAATTTATTTAGAGTGGCAAAAAATACCATCACATAAAGTTATTAGCATCTGAAGTTCAGGTTTGCTAACGTGAAAAACGCGAGATAAACAATGAGAAATGGCGCAAAATGGCGTGATGGCACCAACTACGTCATGCATTAAGGTATGTACTGTGCTAAAAGTGACCATGCATGACGTAGCTGGTGCCATCACGCCATTTCGCGCCATTTCTCATTGTTTATCTCGCGTTTTCACGTTAGCAAACCTGAACTTCAGATGCTAATAACTTTATGTGATGGTATTTTTTGCCACTCTAAATAAATTGTAAGTGTTATTTGGGGTTTAAATGAGAGTTTAGTAAAATATCATTTTTCTTTTCCTGTAACCTTTAAATAAACATTTCACAACAATATTTATTATTATTTGAGTACAATAATCAAAATATAGAGAGAATATTTACTCAACTCTTTTATCATTTAATAAATATTTTATTTTTCATAAAACTTGAATTTTTCTCATTTCGAATCTGGCGCGATTTTAGCAAATTGCGCCCTCTGGTGGCAACTTTATAAGTCACTATGGTATTGAATTGTCACAATACTATAGAAGTTGGTGTTATGTCGAATAAACGTGTTTCAACGTGTTTCAACGTGTTTATCCGACGTAACGTGTTTATGCGACGTAACGTTTAATTAAACTGAACGTTAATTAAACGTTATGTCTTCATTACGTAATTAATTACGTTAATTAATTAACTTTTACCAGACACAACGCAAAGTCACATGCAAAGTTGGTTCATTGGGTCTTTATTATTTATTTTATTATGAAATGTTGGAAAATACAAAAGAAATTTTATTTACAAATTTATTTGATTATAAAATCTTGAAATTTGTGAAACACGAGGACATTCAGTATTATAGGATTATATTTCAATTTTTTTACTTTCTCAGATGAATGAACAGCAAATAGACACTTTTTTATCCACGCAAAAAAGACTTGACGTGTACTTGTATGAGTATTTAATTAATGATTTTGTTTACATCGAGTTTTTCACACCTGTTGTAAATCACACCAGATTTATTTTTATTTTCTCATATACAGTATAACCTGTGCGGTCCGGACACAGTTGGAGCGCAAAATTCTGTCCGGTCGGGACAGGTGTCCGGTCGGCACAGGTATTTTAGCTTGGCTAGAGATTGGCTGGGTTCGGCCATTGTGTCCGGACTGGGCAGGTGTCCGGTCCGCACAGTGTCCGGACCGCACAGGTTATACTGTACTTATTGTAGCCGCTGATTTGTTCGCATTATTGTAAGATCCAGGATTGTTTCACCGATTTGTGAACTCAAAAATTCTCTTACGAATCGTCAATTTTCTGATATTCTTCCTGGGTTGTGTAAAAGATAAAAGGGCAGTGTAAAAGATTTGGATAATGTCGAGTTATTGTTGAATGGGGTTCCGACTAATTCCGAGTGTTGAAATTTACAGAAGAAGAATTTTGTGTAGATCTGTTGCAATTCTTTCGTCGAAAAATAGGTTACGAAATTGTGATTTCATGGAGTTTTTGGTTAATCAAAAAATTGATTACAAGAAAATTTTTAAATTACATTGTTGCATTACAGGGGGGTTCCGAGTGTTGAAATTTACAGAAGAAGAATTTTGTGTAGATCTGTTGCAATTCTTTCGTCGAAAAATAGGTTACGAAAATTGGGATTTCATGGAGTTTTTGGTCAAAAAATTGATTACAATTTTTAAATTACATTGTTGCAGGTTGGCTTATAAAATTTGCTGTGTTTTAATTCGAGTTGCTAAGATGCTAAGATTATTCAGAAGTTTTTGAAATTTTTGTTTCTCAAATGAAGATGAAATAGACGTAGCTTAGCTTATTCTTATTATTGCGACAACATATTTTACAGTGAGGAATTTGACCAAGAGCTGTTGACATGGTTCTTTTTAACCCCGGTTGAATTAGCAGATTTTTATGCAACTTATTAGACAGTTTGCGATTTCTCGTACGAGACTGAAAACGAGATTTAAAAAAACGAAATTTTTAGGTAAAATTCGTTTTTTTAAATCTCGTTAATAAAATGTTGTATCATGTGTTTGCGATTTGTCACGAAACGTGTTACATAGGACACACAAATCGGCGGCAACAAATTTTAGCAGAACTAGATACCTTATCACAAATTAAGCCTAAGTATTGGGCTTGTGGTTTGTGCAAGGTGTTTGACTAATAAAAAAACTAACCTGAGACATTGAAATCGACACAAATTTGGCAACATTGCAGCCGAAACGGAGGGAAAATGGCGGCAGAATTTCACGACAATTGTTGTATTGCATGCAGTGCGCATGCGCAAATCAAGTCGTATACACGACAATTTGAGACGAGATTTTTGAAAAATCTCGACCGAAACCTTTCAAACGAGAATACATGTAACGAGATTTTTAACAATATCTCGTTATTTTGGCATTCTCGTAATGAAAAAAATCTCCTACGAGAAATCGCAAACTGTCTATTATGTATAAATGTCTTAATTGAGTATTTTGGTAGTTAATTTTATGAGTGAAAATTAGAATTATAATTAAAATTAAAATAATAAAATAAACAAATCAAACACACAATTTTACAGTTCATTTACATGTGTTTTCGTAGTGTAGCGGTTATCACGTGCGCCTCACACGCGCAAGGTCCCCGGTTCGACCCCGGGCGAAAACTAGTTTTTTTTAATTTTTTTTTTAAAAAATTATTTAATTTTTTATTTTGCAAGTTTTTAATAACAAAATTGAATTAATATTAACTTAAAGTCCTTTACAAAATCTTAATTTTTCATTTTTCAAGTCTTGCAATCTATTTGCGAAAACGCGAACTGAGACTTGGCCGCCATCTTGAATACAAATGAATGGTGGAGTGTTCGGAGTGATGAATTTTTCCAGTTCGTGATTAAGTAGTGATGTAAAAATTCGAATTCTTATAAATTCGAATTTATGTCAAAGGGAAATTTGATGAAAATGACTCAACAATTGAAAATAAAATAGGTACTAAGCATTGAATCAATACCAATTACCATGCGCAAAACAACAACAATTAATGAAACTTTTGTCTAAAAAGCATAAAATTAAATATAAAATATAAAACATAAAATATAATTTTAAATAAAAATGTCATTTATTTTTTTAACAATTTAAAAAAAAAATTAATTGTGAGATTTATATGCCGGTAGATATTTTCTAATTACATATTTGTTTTTCTTAGCCCAATGATCGCCAGGAAGTGATAGTAATCAAGTAGTCTATAACACTGGAATTTAATTATGAAGAATATAAAACCGTAAGTACTTTTTTTTAAATTTTTATTTTTATAAGTTTTGGTGTTTTTCATTTCTGAGAATGAGTGTGTGTTTCAAACTAAATTTGAACATAGCGGTAGATTTTATTTTTTTTAAAAAAAAAAAAAAACATTTTATGTCTCAATACAGAAATTTTGTTGTTTGTTTACTTTTAAAATTCGAAAATGAGGCTTGTTTTGTGTCAAAATTGATTTTACTTCACCATTTATTAGTACCAGTATAGTTAAAGGGTTTATGACATCATGTTTTTTATTGGTCCATTGGATCGAGCATCGTTTAAAAGCCTTAAATAATTTTTCAGAGATTTTTTGAAAAATACTAAAATCCGATGTTGAAGTTGTGGACAACAAGTGCGAGATCAAATCGAGAATTTGCGCGATTGCTATCAATTGTGACGTATAACTCATTCATTTAACATGGGAAAATAACAACTGTGACAGTAGCAGTGCCCAACAATGTTCCTCACTAAGCTCAAATTAGTTGTTTGGGTTACATAATGATTTTTTTAAACGTATTCTGAAAACTTTAAAAATAAATAAAAATTATTTTGCCCATTTTAAGAGCTACCGTAGCGAACATTGTACAGTGATAAAATTTTTGATGTCGTGAACCCTTTAAAAATTACAAAAAATATTAATTTCTTAAATACCAACTTTAGATGAGAAAGTTAACATTCCACCCCAAATTCCACTCCAGATTTCCCTCACCCATGTGGCAGACTGCTTGGCGCCTCACTGGGCGGGTCACCACACATGTCAAACACATCAATACAAAAACCCAACCAAAACGACTTAATAAATTAATTCTTCAATTCAAACACCAACAAATAAAACAAACTAATAAAAACCAACAAACCCACCAAAAAAAACTCGAAATAAATAAATAAAAATAAATTCAAAACAACCTGTTGCACGAAACATCGTGCAGCTGCGAGTCAGGAAGGTGAGACCCTGGATTTGGTGGAACCCCTTGTGAAAACAAAATCCCTTTACGCCTTTGAAGCCTCTCCCCGCTGATTTATTACATTATTTTACACGTGCACATGCACGTGCATCGAAATCCTTGCCCGAATCATCAAATCCGAGTAAAAAATGCTAAAATTGGGGTCTTGGAGGACCCTTGCACAACTTATATTGAGTTTCCCTTCAACCCCCCGCTGTTTATAACGTGACAAACATGTTTTTGCAGTTGAAATGTCTAAATAAACTGAAAATGAAGTGATTTTAAGAGATAAAGTCAACTGTTTTTTAAGAGAATCTTTAATCTGTATCAGTTTCATGAGTGGTATTAATATCAACTTGTTTCTAAATAAAGATCGGAAGGAAAAAAAGTGTTTCCTTCTCGGTATAAATCCGGGTTTGACGACTGATGCAATAAAAAGATATATTTTTTTTATAATATTTTTTTTATTATGAAATTCTACAATTTTTATTTTAAAAAAATATAAATTTTAAGTTTTTACAATTTAAGCTGCAAAAATGTGAAATATTAAAAATATAAACATTTAAATTGATTTATTATTTTGATATTATACATATAAACATGAGAATTAATCAGTTATAGGGTTATGTAACATTGTATTGTATGATTTTTATATAGTGTTTTTAAGATGACATGTTGCTGTCATCAGAAATGTCTTGGGAAGATGTTGTTTTCGATTTATTCGAGTAGTCTCCACTTTTAGTTCGTTTCCATTTCATTCTTCTGTTTTGAAACCAAACTTTAACCTAAAAATAGAAAAATTAAATTTTAAAGACCGGCGATGCTTGCGGTCTCATGCCGCGAACGGTCGATTTGTTGCGGCAGCCAAAATCAGAATTTCCGTCAAAAAAAAAAAAAAAAAAAAAAAAAAATACAAAAATGATCTTTAATCATACCTGTCTTTCTGTAAGATCCAAAGAAACAGCAATTTCGTATCTTCTTAATCGAGTTAAGTAATTATTATGAGAAAATTCACTTTCCAACTCTTTCAACTGATTTTTAGTGAAAGCCGTTCGTTCTTTTCGTGGTTTAACTGGCGTTTCTATTGAAAAATCAAAAAATTTAAAAAAAAAACCTAAAAAAAATTCTAGAATTAAAATTTTTACCTGTTGCATTGACTGAAACATCATTCCGAGTTGCACACATCTCTTCAGGAGCATCAAAAATATAATTATTATGATTTTCATAATCATTAACAAAATTATTTGAATTTAGCGAAATTGCATCATAATTCAAATTGACTTGCATCGGAGAATGCGTTATTCCCCATTGATAATTGTACGCATAGGGATAAACATCCATGTGTTGTTCCATGCTCGAAAGATAGGCAAGTGGTGGTTGCTAAGTTAGTATCCGGATGTGACGTTGGTTTGTGTGGTGAGTGGGTGTTAAAATTGAGATTGGTATATTGTGAGTTGATTGGAGTATAGACCACACATGTATATCAACATGGAGGTGTTGATTTAACCAATGACATACTCAAAATTAAATTTTTATTTTTATTATTTTTATTTTTTAGTGAGTGAGGGGGTTTTGCTTTTATGGCATTGAACTATTTTGCAGCCATGATGACAGTTGATGAGAGTTGCAGTGTACACAGGTGTGAGTGTGTGTCATAGTTGAGAAGATGATAAATGAGCAACAACTGAGTACATGTAAAAACACTTTTTTTTTAGTTAAAAAAAAAAGTTAAAAAAGTTTTGAGTGGGTTGTGTTTTTTTTTTGTTTTTTTTTTTTAAAAACAACAACATTGGTTATGATTTGCTGTACTCTGGAGGACAATATTTGGCGTGCATATTTTTTTGATTTTATTTTTAATGCACAGGAAATAGTGCATGTGGATAAATGATTTAGAAATTTTTTTTTCAAGCGAAGAAAAAAAACAATTTGTGATCATGGGGGTCATGCAACCGTATTACGGGGGTGAGAAGGATGTACTGGACATCTAAGTCACAATGTATTAGACTTATGACAAACCGGAAGTGACTAAAATTACGTAACTAAACTTTATTTAACAATTCGTGCAAGAAACCTCCCATTGGTTAATGACCTATGGATTGTACGAAAGTATATATTGTGGTATCTTATTTTAATCCTCTAGTTGAGCTGAGTCGAAAAATCATTGCTTTATAGTTCAAAAATGTGCGTGCCATTGTTAACAAACGAAAATGCTTATAAAATATTTATTTTAAAAAATTATTTACATTTAGGTTTTTATATTGTTGCACATTTTTTGGCTACGAAACAATAGGGGGTAAATGCGCATAAATGTGAAAATGTGATTTCACACATGTGCATCGCTAGCCTCATTGAACTCACGTTATGTTATGTGACTAACACGGGCGACTCCCACTCACACCTCAAGAGGTGCGCATAGTGCGTTTCACATGTGATTGCAAATGGCGGACAGGCATAATTGTCTTGTACTAAAATTATGGTATCACTTGCCTGGTACTAAAATTATGGTACCACTTGCCTGGTACTAAAATTATGGTACCAACAGTTCTGGGTTTTAGTGTTACCTGGATCAATATGGCATCTCATTATTTTAGTACTAGGCATGTGGTACCATTTTTATAACTTTGGTACCTAATTTTAGATATTTGATACCATTTTAACTTTGGCACCATTTTTTACTTTGGTGCCATTTTTAACTTTGGTATCATTTTTAACTTGGTATCATTATTAACTTAGGTACCATTTTAAACTTTGGTACCATTTTAAACTTTGGTACTAATTTAAACTTTGGTACTATTTTAAACTTTGGTACCATTTTAAACTTTGGTACTATTTTAAACTTTGGTACCATTTTAAACTTTGGTACCATTTTAAACTTTGGTACCATTTTAAACTTTGGTACTATTTTAAACTTTGGTACTATTTTAAACTTTGGTAGCATTTTAAACTTTGGTACCATTATTAACTTTGGTACCATTTTTTATTTTGGTACTATTTTTAACTTTACACAATTTGAGAAAACTTTGGAATATAATCGTCTTTGAGCTTCGTAGTGCCATTTTTGAGTAATTTTCCTGCCTGTTTTGGGCACTGAGCATGCGCAATGTGAGTTTCACACTCTCACACTCACATACTTGCGCAATCTTTCATTTTGGGTGTTTCAGAAATTTTCGACATGCTTTGCACACTGAGCATGCGCAGTGTGAGTTTCACATTTTCACAGTCCCACACTTGCGCACTCATGCTCTGTTTCTGAATTCCCCTAATGATTTTTTGACTAAGCTCGATTAGAGGATTAAAATAAGATACCACAATATATACTTTCAGTACAATGCAAAAAAGTTCACTTTTCAGTTTCGTGCTTGAATTGTTGGATAGAGTTTAAACATAAAAGTCACTCTTGAAAAGTGGCTTATTGTCACACTAATCGTGGCTTATCTGACTTTGAATAACTTGGATTAAGTGGGATTTGGCTTAGAACGCCTTACACACCTATTGATTTTGTAAATTAAATTCTAATTAATTTAATTTTTCGCCAAGGCTATTTCCTAGACGTGTGCGCCGACACGGCTAAGCCGGCTCGGCGCGGCGGCTGAGACCTTTAACCCTAGCCGCCGCCGCCATCTGGTGAGAAGTTGCCAGCCGCAGCCGCCGTGGCTTCAACTTTTTCCAGCCGGCTGGCGGCTGTAGCCGATGAAATTAAAACATTACATTTGTAATGTGTAGCACAGTTTGTACACATTATAATGTAACGTTTGTGTACGTTAAATTGATTGTACACAGTCAATTTTTGCAAAAAAAAAATAAAATTTTTGTTTTTTTTTTTTCTTAAAAATTGACTGTGAACAATCAATTTAACGTACACAAACAATAAAAAATAAACATGTTTAAATCATAGACATGTTAAGCGTAAGCAATAAAAAAATTAATAAAAAAATTGTTTTTTAAATATGACTGTGTACAATCAATTTAACGTATACAAACATTACGTTTAACATGTTTATGATTTAATTTAAATCATAAACATGTTAATTTTTTTTATTGTTTTAGCCGGCTAAGCCGCCAGCCGCCAGCCTCTTTGTGGCTTCCTTTTGTTTTTCCGCTGCAGTGGTGCTAATGGGTCTTCTGGTTATCTGCATGTATTTTTTGCTCCTCTCTTTCTTCAGTGGCTTTTGTCTTTGTGTTTTTGACTTAATCATAACAACTTCTTGTCCACTAGTCTATTCTGATAGGATTTAGGTTACGGCCGATAACAAAATAGTGCCGTAGTAGTTAGGGGCGGATGTGTGCGTAATTTCCAACGGGGTGGATGGATTTCTTCGGATTTCCCATGCCCTATTGAGAAATAATTGCATATCTGCGGAGTTAAGTAGGGTATTCGGGTAACACCGAAAATTAGTGTCTTGCATTTTCCGAAGTAACTTCATCAGACTTGAGTTGTACTCTACATTGGCCAATCTGAAACTTCTTCTTTGGATGTGGACTGAGGTACAATTTCGTTCTTAGCGAGTTGCACCATTCCATGTAGAGGCGCTAGTCGGGGGAGCTGTCGTTTCTCTTATCGGGCTGAAATAAGAAACTCTCTCTGAGCTGTGAAAAGGATGATGCCGGCAAAAGTATCCCAACTGTTGCAATATTAAAAGTTATCGGTGTAAACAACTAAATATTGTAGTATAAAACTCATGAAAGTTCAGGCAGACTTAGTGAATTTTTCC
>JH431870.1:11277-23920 GCA_000239455.1 Strigamia maritima | reverse complement strand
AGTTTTTTTTTTTTAAATTATGACTGTGTACAATCAATTTAACGTATACAAACATTACGTTTAACATGTTTATGATTTAATTTAAATCATAAACATGTTAATTTTTTTATATGTTTTAGCCGGCTAAGCCGCCAGCCGCCGAACAATTGGTGACTGTCAGCCGAGCCAGCCGAGTACACTGCCGAGTCGGCCGATTACAGCCGCCGCCGCCAAAAAAGGGTCGGCGCACATGTCTACTATTTTCCTGAACGAATTTCAAATTCCAGTTCACCATTCTCATGACTTAGCCCAACGCCTTCGGTGGGCTGACCGCACCTTACTAGGTAAAGTGGACTGGAAATAGAAATTATAGCTATGAGCCGTTTGGGGAAATAGACAGTACGTTTATTTTTATCATCAAAATATAAAAATAGTTGGTGTTCTCACAGATTATGTTGTACAAGTTTAAGTAGTTCGGAAATCTGCATTCATCACTCAGTGAATCATAAGAAAGTTGATAAAAAATATTTATTATTTTTTAAATTATGTCCAGTTGTCCATAATTTTGAATAATTTTGACACGCAATAGTGACAATTAATACTTTATCATTTATTGCAAAGAAAATTACAACTTGACTTGCGAGTAATATTTAGCAGCTCCAGCCATAGCATCCTTCGATTGATAAATAGGTGAGTACTTCAAAATCTCTGATGCTCTTTTCCGATTAACCACATATGTATTACATGCATAATACACTTGTTGTATGGGAATCATTGGATTGCTGGGTTTATAAACGGGGCTGAGAAGAGCCAAAACGATTTGTTGCATTATGTACAGAATCCAGATCACCCAGAATGGAATTCGGGTATCCGAAAGACGAAATCCGCGTGACAACAGAAACGGTTCGACGAAATCGAAAATGTTGCAGGGAAGCGTGTCGTCTGTTATAAAGTACGGCAATCCGCCCGTCTTTTCCGGGTGTTCTTTGAGGGCTCTGCGGGCGACAAGGTGCGCCCAAGCCACGTTGCCCACGTACATTTGTTGCATGAATTCTCGGCCGCTTCCTAACCGGACTAGGACGCCGCGAGTGTTGGCTGCATTTTTTAAGCAATTGGTCACGTAATAGGGGTCGTTTTCTCCGTAAGTGGCTACGGAACGAAGGGCGAGGGTGTGGAGCTTGCCGTCACCTAGAAAAAATTTAATAAATGTATAAATAAGTAGATGGGTTGTCGAGTGTGTTTTTTTTGGTAGGAGGGCTCAAGTGATCACGTAATTTAGCATTGCGATCGTGCTAACTGCTAATTGATGAGTTATAAGATGGTATTTAAAAAAAAATATTATTTTTTATTATTATTTTTATTATTTAAATACATCTGGATTAATTTTCATTACTTTTGACGGATTTTCTTGGTTTTTTTAGGTGATTTTTCTTGTTTATTTTTAGGTGATTTTTCTTGTTTATTTTTAGGTGATTTTTCTTGTTTATTTTTAGGTGATTTTTCTTGTTTATTTTTAGGTGATTTTTCTTGTTTATTTTTGGGTGATTTTTGGGTGAGTTTCGGGATTTTTGGGTGAATTTCGTGAATTTTTGGGTGAATTTCGTGAATTTTTGGGTGAATTTCGTGAATTTTTGGGTAAATTTCGTGAATTTTAGGGTAAATTTCGTGAATGTTTGGGTAAATTTCGTGAATTTTTGGGTAAATTTCGTGAATTTTAGATAAATTTCGTAATTTTTAGGTGAATTTAGATAGTTTTCGTGATTTTTATGAGATTTTTCGTGATTTTAAGGATTTACTCGCTATTGTGCATATATGATATGTCGGTATACCAGTTTTCCAATGTCAAAAAAATTGATCCCACATTTATACGACACAGTTTATATCCAATGCTGATTGACAGTAAAAATTAAAACATCCCAGCAAAAAACTGCTTACATCATGAAAGCAGACAAAAATATTCATTAACATTATTCAAATGTTAATTTCTATACAAATTTTGTTGCCACAAGGAAGTAGACTTCATACTGTTCCAAATACATGATAACATACAGGTATCTGATTAAAATGTAAATAAACAACAAAATATGAATAGAAAAATGCCATCTTCAATTATTTTGCTAGCAAATGTTTATCAAAAATTGATCAATCTAAGACAAGTACACAAAGGAAAACTGTTATCCTTCAGGTGCAAAAATCTAAGAGTTGATTTTCAATTTTTTTTTGTACTTTATTTTTTTTTATTTTTTATTTTTTTTTTACTTTTTTAAATTTTTTTTTGTACGTTTTTGATTTTTTTTTGTACGTTTTTAATTTTTTTTTAATTTTTTTTTTTTACTTTATTTTTGCTTTACCATCTTTATGAATTTTCCCATTGGCTTGAAGCACTTTGGCCTCAGCTTCATATTTCGACTTGGCATAGGCAGGAAATAAAGGATTTTCTGGGATGTCTACTTGCATCTCTCTGGCATAGGCCAATCTCTGCTTCCCAACCACAACGTCCACTGTGCTAGTATACACGAGTTGATCTACTTTAGCTTGGAGACACGCTTCAATGATATTCTCAGTACCTGCATCATAAAAAACACAATTAAAATCACTAAAATGTAAATAAAAAATAAAAAAAAAAAATCTTACTCAATACTTTGCATCAAAAATGAGAATTTTTGACCATTTTGACGTCACAATATTCTGATTTTTTTAAAACCTTACCCTTGACATTGTTTTGGAACATTGCCTTCACGTCGGGGTTAGGACTAAAGTCAATTACAGATGCTGCATGAATCACGCAGTCAACCTTTTCGCACGCATTTAAAAGAGTACTGAAGTTGCATATGTCACCCACGATTGATCTTACTTCCTTTGTTTCGGTATAATCTGTTGGAATCGGATAAATATAAATATAAAACATAGAGACACTGAGGTTTTATTTTTTGGTAATTAAATAATACATTTTTTAGTTACTGAAATTAAAATCCGGTACAGTTTCGATACAATTTATTAATTTGGAAATTACAGTCCAATCTTGATATAAGCGAACCACTAACTGTAAGTTACATGAGGGTTTTCGCCACACCTCGGTATAGCAAATCATATTCGTTATTTGTATAGTTTATATAAACATGGAAAAGCACTAAATTAATTCTTCGTGAAATATTAAAATTAAAAATGGAAAATGGATACCTAATGGATAATGGAAAATTTTATATTTCTTAGTGTTGTTGTGAGTTATTTCATTTTTACAAATTAGTTTGGAATGATGGGATTGCGTAAGGTAGCTAATTACAACTAGACTCAGGATATTTATGCAAAAGAAAATTCCAAATTTATGCACGAAAAAATAGCAAAATGCGAAATTAGGTCTAAAAATTTTTAAACTGGTGAATTTTAGTCACAAAATTGTTAATTTGGTGAAATTTGTAGAATTCTCAAAAGCTATCCAAATTTGCCGTTAGAAGATTGTCAACTTTGATGAAATTCCATCACAAAAATTTGATAAAAATAAAATAAATGCAAATAAGGTACGTTTTCCGCGGAAAAAGTACATTTATATGCATTGAAAATATTCATTTTTAGTCAAATTTGGCTTTTATACATTTTGGTCAAATTTGGTTTTTATACATTTTGGTCAAATTTGGCTTTTATACAGTTTGGTCAAATTTGGTTTTTATACATTTTGGTCAAATTTGGCTTTTATGCAATTTGGCCGAATTTGGCAAAATCCTATAGGCAAAAAAAAATGCAATAAAAAAATATGAATTTATGCATTTATACAGGCTCAAGTGTTTTTTGGCTAAACAAAAAATAATTTGCTTTTAATTTTAAAGGAACCAAATTATATTTTTTTCCCAAAAAATTTGTTTGTTTTAAGCGGTTTTTGTTATATCCAATTTTTTTTATATGTATAACCAAACTTTATAAAATTCAATGTGCACCGAGGAAAACCAGAACAACAATATTTTAAATTTAATTTTTGTTTCATGAGCATTTGGTTGTGCGAAATTGAAACGCAAACTGATTGACCGAAAACCGAATACCGAAATCATTGCTAATTTATTATTTAGATACCAAAACAAAAATCATACCTAAATTTTTGACGAAAGGTGTCGTGTCAAATGTCCGTATTTCCGTGACTTCATCATCTTTTTCGTGCAAAAGTTTGACAATAAATTGGCCATAAAAACCATTGGCTCCAGTAACTAAGACCGTGGTAGCTTTAGTCATGGTTGATTTGCTTGTGCCGTTGTTATCAGCATGAAAACAGATGTAACCCTGTAATATCAAATGGTAATTATCGCATTTAAATCTTTTTTTTTTTTAAATAAAACATATAGTATTTATTGAATGAGGATAAATAGTGCAGTCATTCATATATGCAGGAGGTGATTGTTTCATAGTTGGTTAGGTATGCATGTTTGTGAGAGATTGTTAATTGTCTTTTATTTCCTTTAATGAAGTCATTGTGTTTTGATTACATGCTTGGATTGCTGCTTGATTAAGATGGCTTGGATTGGATTGCAGCCATTTCCCACAGGAGATGTTTTAAAAAAATTATATTTAAAATTATTTAATTTAATTTTAAAAATATGGGGCAGCAAGCAGATAAAAGGGCTTATCTGTAGTGCTATAAAATACAGAGTGGAAAAAAGTAAATAAAAAAAAATTATAATAAACCACCAGTAGGTGTCAAGTGTTGAAAAAAATAGTTTAAAAAAAACACAGGATTTAATCTAATTAGGGCTGAGAGATTGAACATCGGGTATAAGTCGAAATTGTAATTTAGACTTGAATAATTTATATTTTATGTAGAAGCATATTTTATAAATATGGTTTGTCAATTTTATTGAAATTAAATTATTGCATGACTCGTGTATTAGTCGAAATGGTATAAAAAAAAGAGTTAAGATTTGGTCTTATAACTTGATGACTTATAACCCGATGATATACTATAACTAAAAAATTAATATCTTACATTTAATTAATCTTATAATTTTAGTTTACCTTGGTTATATGAGTTTAAGAAGCAGCGTTTTCCACTAATATTAGAAATGACTAAATTCATCCAGAAAATTCAAACATCTGAATATCTGTTTGCAACCTGTTTATATGACAACCATAAAAATCGGCAGCGATTTGATAATTTTATAAATTCAATTATCATTTATAGACATGAATCATTATTAAAAAAAAAATTTTTAATATTTACCCCAATTCAGCCACTTAAGGGTGCTGTGAACCTGTTCGGTAGGCGAGAGCTTTCAAACGAATGACGACCACACGACTGTGTGAATTGAATTTGTTTTTGGCACGTGTTTCCTCTTGTCATCTAATCCTAGCCTCGGGCAAACGTCCTCTTTTAATTAGAATTATTTAACGGTTTATTCAACTATTTCTCAAGTAATCAAACCAAATAATGAGATTAACTGCACATTTTATTGACTACGGAAATTCATATATTTGCTGCCGCATCAACTCGATCGTCGCCCGCATAAAAAAAATAAAAATACCGTCGAAATAAAAAAATTATAAAAATTCATTTTCAAATTTAATTTTTTTAAAAATATTTCCGTTATGAATTTTTTATTTCAATTTTTTCATTTTTCAATTTTTTCATTCCTATTTTTATCATCCGGTTCCGCTCGGAAGACTCTAGTGTAAACCGACGATTCGTTGCTCTACTTGTCGGTTAATGGGTTGATGATCTAATGAGAGAAACGATTAAAACAACGAGATTTGTTCTCAACAAAATAAATAAATCAAAAAATTTAAATTAATTAATTCAAAATGTAAATTTAAAATTTGCATATTTATCTGATTAATTCGCTTTCAATTATTATTATTATTATTATTTTATAAGTGATACAATGCAGTCAGTGGCTTTTCTCGCCTTCATTCCGCCCAGCTGTGTTCCAAGTTCAAGTTTAGCAGGGCGAGTTGATTCTTTGTCCTTTGTAAACAAATTGCAGCAGTCGGAATTTAAAAAGGAGTCTAATTAATACGCTTTTGTTGATATAGCTATTCGGGATCAACTTTGTATGGAAAGAGTCATGAGATAGTTAGTTTTTTGATTTTTTTTTCTGGTTAGTCAATAGGAAATTGATTTTTATGAGTTTTCGTTGGAAGCAGGTCATATTGACACTGCAATTGGATCATGCCAGTTTTGACTCGAAATTTTTTATTTTTTTTTGTTATTAGTTTTTTTGGTTTTGTTAAGTTTTAAGTTTGGGTTTGTTGTACTCGAAATGTGTTATTTTTAGGAGCTTTTTGGTTTAATTGTAGCAGTATAGTTTGTCAGTGGGGGGTTAACAAGTATGGTTTATCATGTGGTTTTCGGATTTGTGTCGGTTGTCTTGGATTTTTATGGTTTTTGTGTTTGCGTATGAAATGTGAGTTTATTCTCGATTTTATTGACAAAGTTTTGTAGGTTTTAATGGATAAGGATTTGCAGGGATTATAATGGATTTCTAATGGTTTGCAGGGATTTTAATGGATTTTTAAAAATTTGATAGGATTTTAGTGGATTTCTAAAGATTTGAAGGAATTTTTATGGTTTTTTAAGGATTTGCACAGATTTTAATGAATTTCTAATGATTTGTAGAGATTTAAATGGATTTCTAAGAATTTAAGGGATTTTTAAGGTTTTGAAGTGATTTTATTAAATTTCTAAGGATATGCAGATATTTTAATGAATATGTAAGGATTTGAAGGGATTTTAATCGATTTGCAGGGATTTTAATGTATGGATTTTTAAGGATTTGCAGAAATTTTATGAATTTTTAAAGATTTGTAGAGATTTTAATGGATATCTAAGAATTTGAAAGGATTTTAACGGATATCTAAGGATTTAAAAGGATTTTAATGGATTTGCAAGGTTTTTATGGATTTGCAAGGATTTTATGGATTTGCAAGGATTTTAGTGGATTTGCAAGAGTTTTATTGGATTTGTAAGGATTTTAATGGATTTGCAAGGATTTTAGTGGATTTGCAAGAGTTTTAGTGGATTTGTAAGAATTTTAATGGATTTGCAAGGATTTTAGTGGATTTGCAAGGATTTTAATGGATTTGCAGGGATTTTAATGAATTTGCAGGAATTTTAATGAATTTGCAGGAATTTTAATGAATTTGCAGGAATTTTAATGAATTTGCAGGAATTTTAATGAATTTGCAGGAATTTTAATGAATTTGCAGGAATTTTAATGAATTTGCAGGAATTTTAATGGATCTCTAAGGATTTGAAGGGATTTTAATGGATTTGCAGGGATTTTAATGAATTTGCAGGAATTTTAATGGATCTCTAAGGATTTGAAGGGATTTTAATGTATTTTGCAGGGATTTTAATGGATTTGCTGGAATTTTAATAGATTTGAAGGAATTTTAATAGATTTGAAGGAATTTTAATAGATTTCTAAGAAATTGCAAGAACGATTTCTTTGTTTATTATTTTTGGGAATTTTTTAAATAATTAAGATTTGCAGAATTTATCTGAATTTCATAGAATATCATAAATTTGATGATTTTCTGTGAATATACTGTATGATGCTTTTTGCAAAAAAGCCTTTGTAGCGTTGATGGTTTTCTGTGAGTGGCTGGATTGTAGACAAGCTGAGTGGCCAGAAGCAGGTGGTTTATTTGTCTACTGATACATTTTCTCGACAGATGCTGCTGCTGTGCTGACCAACAACTCAGTTTTTTTTATGGGATCAAAATTTTAAAAATATTTATAGAAAAAAATTATCCTAAGCAAAAATTTTAGATATAGTAAAAAATTTTGGTTTTTATGTTTTTTTGAATTGTTATTGCCTAACCTAAGTAAGGTAAATTCCAGAAGATATGCTTCTTGTGTTGATAATTATCAACATTCAGTTTTAGTCCGTTCGGGTGTAGAAGATATATATCAGTCGTGTGTTGTGTTGTGACTTGTGTTTAAAAGAACTATGAGGTCGTTCTGTAATTTCTGTATCATTTGATAATCTTTAAAAATCGTCCATATCTTGATAAAACCTGTAGATAGATCAAGTCGTAAAACTTTGAAAAATTAGGGTTGTTTATAAAAGAGCTTATTTCTTCATAGACCTACATCCCCTAGACTGAGAACTCAAGCATAGGTAGACAATAAAGTTTCTTACTTTTTTACTTTCTGTTTGGCAGAAGTGTGGTGGAAACATTTTCTATCATACTTCTGCTGTAAACAGGAAGTGAGGTGACTTTTAGTTGTTAGTTGCACTAGAAACTGCTGAGACTTGCTGGTAGTCCAGGTAATATAGGTTTACAAGCAGGTAGCCCGTCGCTTCGCTTTCGGTATATAAAAGTTTTAAAGTTTTAATGTACGGTTAGGAAATTTATTGTTAAAGTAAGTTTAAAACACCCGTGATTTCTTGGCAAATCTGTAAAATTCCGTCACCAATGACTCGTGAAATCCCGTTTAATCCGTTAAATTTTGAAAATCCCGAAAAATCTGTCATCAATGACCCGTGAAATCCAGTTAAATCCCAAAAATCCCAAAAATTCCGCCAAATTGGGCTTAAAAAAGGCTTAAAAATGACCACGAACAACTATTGGCATCCGCGAATCGTCCGACCTCCTGAAAATATTTTTCGGCTTTGTGGCAAATTTATAAAAAAGTGAACGAATTTCGGATAACAAATTATTTATTAAAAGGAAAAGGTAGGAAAATATCTATGTATTTTAAATCTGAATCTGAGTGCAGCATTTGGAATTGTTTTCCTTATCTGCTATAACCAAATTTGGAAAAATGTTAGCTTTAGAGTGTGGTTATTTAGTGTTCTGGGCATTCAATTTTTTTAAATATCGAGTATCCAACTGCAGACCACGTAATCCCAAAAACAGCAGAAAAGGGCCACGTAAAGTAAAGTGTGTGTTTTTGACGAGGTGTTTATTTACTTGGCTACTGGGTAGTGTGCTGCTGATCTGACTGCTTTGACTGTCGGTTTACTTGGCATTCTTCGCAGTTGCTCTGCTTTTTGCTTGATACTAACTAGTATACCACTTGTGAAAATTTAACAATTACATAACAATGAATTTATAACTGAACAGAAAGAAAAGCAAACTCCATTTCTCAGTTCAGCCATTCATAAAAAACAATATACAGTACAAATTCTCATAATAATATTCTAAACAATAAACAACTAAATGATCAACACAATAAATGCTAGCAAATAAATAATACATAAAAAATATGAAGAACTGAAGCCATAGGAAAAGTAAATTCGATTCCCGAAAAAAAGCAAAAAGGGCATTAGATTGCACCAGCATCTGCTTCTGCTTCTGCATTTACATTTGGAATTCCTTTCATTTCTATTTCTGGGTCTGCATGAACCAAATTTGGAGAAATGTTGGAATTTAGATATATTGATTGTCTTCTGGTTGATAGATTGCGAATGTTTAGGGTTCTGGGCATGGATGCTCGTAACTTGCTCCAGAAATGCGGTTTATTTGCTTGAATGTACGTTGTCAAGGTTATAAAGGTTTTGAATTCATGATCAATCTGAGATAGGTCCGGGACTTCATCTGGCACAACTACCAACACACGACACACTTGGTCTTTAAGTGCTTGTTGGTAAGCGATATCGAACTCCAAACGACTCCAAATACTTTTCAAATAATTGTCAGTCAACACGATGATAGTTCTTCTGCTGCTTTCAACTGATTTCACTATTTGATCAGTTATGAATTCACCCGCGCGCCAATCTCTGTTGTGAAGACACAGACTGTACGGCGGAGTGCTCGTTTCCAGACCCGGCACGAGAAAGTCTCTAATCCAATCCTCGTCCTCGCTGCTGTACGATACGAATGCATCGTACACTTTATCGGCATCGATGTCTTCTTCACACACAAATCTCAAACAAATTCCTTTGGAAAACATGTAGTACACAATTTCTGATTTGTACTTATTAAACAGTATGACAATTACGCTTATTACAATTACGACGGTACTAATTGGTAATAACAGCGATAAAAGCAATGACCAGTTGAAAATTTTTAAACTTTTACAAATTTGATCAACATCAGTGATATTATACCATATTTTATCTTTTAAACACGACATTTCATATTTATCTTGTAAAACATCAGAACTTACAAAAACAAATTTACTCGTTTCGCAATCACATTTCCACGGGTTATATGCTAATGTGATGTGATCTAAATAAAACAAACTCATAATTTTATCATTAAATTCGTGTAGGAAATTGTTATGTAAATAAAGGGTAGTTAAATTTGGTGGAATAGTTATATCTTTAACTGAATTAATGCGATTATGTGAGAGATCTAAAATCGTTATTTCCGGCCATGTATCAAATTTTTCTGGGAACGAGGAAATTTGATTGCGAGATAAATTCAGTCGGATGGCAACGGATGGACCGTGTGAAGTGATTTTTGGGAAATCAGTCAAATTTGAATTAATGCACTTAATCAATACTAGTGAAATGTTCTCAATATCATCAACGGAACATTGACATGGTACGGGGCAATTTTCATGATATTGACAAAATAAATTGTTAGTTATGGTTAGCAGAGAATTTCCATTTAGTTCAGTTGGTTTGGCACAAAAATTATTTTCAGTAGTAAAATTGAAAATTTCATTCTGATTGCTTTTCAGGTATTTTATAAATCGGTTTAGCCTGCAGTCGCACATTAATGAACTAAAAGACAAATCAAATTGAACCTTTTTATTCCTATTTTTATAATTCATTGCAAAATAAGTTAAATTCACATGGGTAATTTTATTGTGACTTAAAATAATTTCGGAAATCTTTTTAAATTCTATCAGAGTATTTTCATCCAATATTGTAATATTATTGAATGAAACATCAACTTTATTTGCTATTCTATCGAACATGCCGTTATAAATTTTATTCAAACAGCAATTCGAGCATTTATAATTGGTTATATATTCATCAGATGTTTTATCAATTTCCGTCAAGTTTTGAAGGCAATTATTTGACATATCAAGGGTGTTGGCATTCATTACATAAGAAGTAAGTGGTAGTTTTAACGTTGATAATTTATTATTACTTATGTCGTAATAAATTGAAGAACTACCAACATTTAACTGATCTAATTTGCTTATTGAGTTATTATTGATTATAAATCGAGTTAACTTATTACAATTTAAAATTGTAGGGATATTAAGGCGAATGATGTCATTTGAATCGAGGTAAATATCTTGCAATCTTTCTAATGTTGAAAAATCAAGATTTACTTCTTGAATTTTATTGTGGCTCAAATAAATCTTCTCAAGTGAAGGGGTATTATGAAAAATCAAATAATGCAAATTGGTTACTTTGTTATAACTTAGATCAATTGTATATATAGAATTTGTTCGGTTGAAAAAAAACTCGGGTATAACAGAAATGTAGTTATGTGATAAATTAACGTTTCTCAACGCCTTTAAATCAGCTAATAAATCGTGAGGTAATGAACTCAAATTATTGTTAGATAGTTCCAGTGTATGTAGACGTAATGCAATGTTGAAATCAGTTTTTGAAATATTGTTAATATTGTTGTAACTTAAATTGTAATTTTGTGTTTGAATTAAGTTTAACTTGGGTATTTGAGTCAATTTATTAAAACTGAAGTCAACATCTGGAAAAGAACTATTCATGTTGTCTGTAATTAATTCTAAACAGTTGTTAGATATTTTGATTGTTGTTAGAGTGTTTATTTTAAATGTAGTATTTGTTAAATTCAGGTAGTTTATTTCTGAGGGGTCTCTACAGAAATTAGACACTTCAACCTGTGTAAGGTACGACCACTGTGATATAACTTTTGGTAATAACCATTCTATAAACTTAAATGGTAATGTGCTGTTTATACCATTTACTATTACACGATACGGACGGGGACTTTCGAAACTGAAAGCCTTAAAAGCAATTTCGACAGTGAAAGGCTTAAGAGACCAATCACTACACACAATTAAAACTACATTGGAGGATTGATTGGCGCATGTACATGAATAATCCAATGCAGGATCGATATTTTTCCATGTATCTGAACATTTATGTAATTTGCAATCAACAGACATTGATAATATCAGGCTTAACCAAATCCACGGATATACTTTACAAAGTATAGTTAACTTGTATTTGAATAAACCAAACATGTTTAAGATTTTTGTTTTGTTGATAGTGGATGATGACTGTTAAGGAGCTGATAGGTTTAAACAGTCATTGTTCTACCTTCTGAAATTAGTAAAATGGATATGTAACTTATTTGGTTCCCTGGGTATTTACAAGTAATTATTTAAGATGATTTAGAAATAAGTATGGTTTGATAATATTTTAGATATAACAATTAACCAATCACAGCTAATTTAAAAGCACTACACAAATTATGGTATTCGCTATTTTCAGTGATTATAGAGGGTGCTGCAAAAAAAAAATGGCTGCTGAAGTAGGATAACCGCCACACATTTATATTGTTGTGCATCTTGCATGTGGATTATGAAGCTTATTCAATGGAATAACTCCATTCTTTTTTCAAAAAATTAAAAATAACAGCTGATAATTTAATATTTTTAAGCATAGAAGCATGTTTTTAGTGAAGAAAAACTGAATTTTTATCATTTTTGTACTTCTGACGGAGATTCAATAAATTCATACCGTATCAAGTGAACTATCTCCTGCATGAAAAAAACCAATCTCAAGTA
>JH431870.1:0-10928 GCA_000239455.1 Strigamia maritima | reverse complement strand
TTAGACATCTTAACTTAAGTTACCCAATTCGTATCTTAAGTTAAGATGTCTAAAGTAGGAGGTTTTAGATGAATATGACGTCAAATACATCATATCCTGTCACTTTAAGTCAACTACACACTTAAGAATTTTATTCAGGCAATATTGAACACAATTTAAGTGAGATTAATTACTTTAAGCGAGTCATTTGCCTTAACTATGACGTCAAAAACGTCCCTTGTAATGAGTTTAAGTCAACTTAGCAGTTAAGTCAACTAAGTTAATTCATCTAAATCAAATTGAACGCACCTATTTATTTCTCACCTTCAGCCTAACTTAATCTCATTTTGCAACTCATGTTATCCTACTTACTATAGTTCAATAACTGCTCACTAGGGTGGCGACACTCAAACTGAAAATAGCAAATATCATACCCTGCAGAAACAGCGGCATGCTGGATAATAGCATGATAAAGCGAGTTCAAAATAGCATGCAGTGATTTGATTGGATCAGCAATAGGGATGTACCGAATATTCGGCAGATATTCGGTATTCGGCCGAAAAACAGACATTCGGTATTCGGCCGAATATAAAAATTCAATATTCGGCTGAATATTCGGCCAAATATTTGGCCGAATATCGGTCCGAATATTGTTTTGTATCTTATATTAAATCCAATTGTTCTCTTTTGAAAAGAGAACAAACAGAGTACGGACGTATTCATTACGCCAATGAAAAAAGAGTCTTTTCTCATTGGCGTAATGGATACGTCCGTACTCTGTACGTCAAAAAATTTAATATTTAAACAACCAAATTAATCATTTGGCTTTGCTAGGCTTTGAATAAATAAATTAATTAAGTAAATATTTTTATTTTTTTTTATTTTTAATTTTTTTGGTTTTTTTGCATTTTCTGAATAACCGATAACTATTCAGTATATTCGGCCGAATATTCGGTATTCGGCCAATTTATTATTCGGTAAAACTTCGGTATTTGGTATTTGGCCATTTCATTATTCGGTGAAAATTCGGTATTTGGTATTCGGTGAATTTGCTATTCGGTGAAAATTCGGTATTCGTTATTCGGTGAATTTACTATTCGGTACATCCCTAATCAGCAAACTTGTTGTTGCTTTTAATTTTACAAATCAATTTACCCCAAATTTCAGCTGTCCAAATAGATTTGTATTTGTGATATTCTCTAACAGCACTGATAAATGTAAATTGTGAGATTTTTACAACCGAAATAATGGTAGTAAGCCCTGTTCACAATTCTTTTTACGGTAAATATCTTAAGAGTGAATCAGCAAAGCAATGTGATAGGTTGTAACAGTCACGTGACTAGTTTCATAATCAAAAAGTACATGTTTTTTTACAGCACGAATTCGAATTTTACGGCATGCTGGAAAAGAGACCACTTGTCCACTGGTCAAACTTAATTTGCTTACCAGAACATTAGATTGTGGGCAGCGAGGCCGGACGGTTACTAATCATCATGCTGTAAGATTACTACAGCCAAATATGTCTGCTCAAGGTGGTGGTGTAAGTGCCCAGCGGCACCGGCTATGATTAGAGGATTACACGAAATACAAGAAATACTGGACAGTTTCGTAATATTAATAAAGTATGTGTTTATACCATAAAAGTAAAAGTAATGAATACTTACTACAAGGATGATGTGTGATTGGTAGAAGAATATAATAAAAAGGAACTTCTGATACTGACTGATGATCAGAATAAATTTGAGAATTGAAATAAGAACTTGGAAGTTGTGATACGAACTTCGTCAGGGGTTCAAATGTAGCTGAATTTATTTGCTTATTATAGCTTGGGCTAATTATAACATAAGTTTCCAATGATAAGAGAAGGGTTTTGTACTGCAAGATAAGTTTTTAAACAATTTTAACAGATTTAGGTAATTAGTAGTTGAGTGGAATATAAAATGTCATATTCATATGGTCTCGCGTTTTAAGCAATTCTCATGGGATTTTCAGGGGTAAATAAAAACCTTTTTAACCAATTTTCACGGGCTTTCAATGGGTAAATAATTCGGCGAAGCGCAGCGGAGCCCTATAGATTTCACTTCCTTTGTTTCCCGTGTGTGTGTGTGTGTGTGTGTGTGACGTGTCTATAGAATCAGCTAATTTAATGTGTAGAGCAAAACTAAAAATTGTAAAATGTAGCCCTTGATTAGGAGGTCAGGGATGGCTACTTTTCAATATTTATTTAATGATTTAAAATTAAAAACTAATAAAAACTACTTTGGTGGTTATTTCTGAATTCCGCCAGTAGGTGGCTCATTTTTTAACATGTTTGAAAAATTGCAAATGGTGTCCAATTTGTGTTTTCTATCTCAAAACACCCAATTTTCAATTTGAGACAAATACTGAATAAAAAAACATGTTCCGCATATCTAAAGATAGATAATTGGATGCTAAACACTTCTAGGTGGTTTGTTTTTGATTTGTACCAAAAACCTGTTTTTAATTGCGTTTTCTCGCCGCGAACATGTGGCTTTTAGTACTTGATTTCACCGATAGGTGTCGTTTTATTAAAATTTTCTTAAAATTTTACAGGAAAAAAAATTGTTCAAAAATTGCGTAAGTAAACTCATTTTAACGAGAATTTTACGCTGATCTTCATGATATTGTTAGTTTTTTACAAAAAAATTGACGTTTTTCGATCTTGAACTTGTCAACAATTGTCAATAGGTGACTTTTTTAAAAGTATACTGTCATATAAATGTTAAATGATAAATTGATTTATATGAATTGAAATGTAACATTTATCTAAAAAAACCAATAATAAAATTTTTTCTAGAATTAGAAAAAGAATTTTCTAAAAATAATCAAGCAGAACATTTAAAATTAACATTTCATTATTCACAATCCACATTGATAGTAGGTTAGCTAAGGGCACCATTTATAAAATTACATGAAAACATTATCCACACAGACTTTATAAAATTGGTCATAGGATTTCACTGAACCATTTCAATGGTTTTTAATGAAGTCCCTACAGTGTGAAGAAGATTTGAATTAAAATTTTCAAATTTTTAGTGTGTTTGAGGTAAAATCCTATAATTTCAATGGCATTTTTACGGTCTGAATGGTGATAACAGAAGATTCGTAATAAAATTTTAAAATTTTCAGTGGTTTTCTATGGTGAGAATTGATGAGATGATATTAATTAATGTTTCTTGATGATAAACTGTATGAAATAAAACAAAATCCCGGTCACTTAATTACTTTTCAATTTATTAACAAATCTATTGTTTGTTTATTTGCTTTTTTAAATGCCCTACCAGCTGAGCCCAATCATTTGGTGGGTAACAGTGTTGCTTGTTTCACACCGTTTCTAGTAAACTTTTTCCTCGGCTTTCCACGGATAAATTTTTTATTTCTGATGGACCAGGTTATTTTTGTTTGAGGTTATATGATTTTATGGGATAGTTATGATCTTAGATATGATTTAACGGGACTTCATTGGTTATTGGTGATCTGGAATATGATATAACAGGACTTCAGGATTATTAGTGATCTGGAATATGATTTAACGGGACATCATCGTTATTGGTGATTTATTGGTACTGATCCGTGGTACTGCATGGTTTTTAATGAGAATTTCCGGGAACATGACAAAACCTGGGGTATAAGGGGTACCCTATTGTGTAGTTTCATGGGGTACCAAAATTCAATTATTAGATAGTTTTTTGGAAAATTGAAATGTAGTTAAAAGAGAGAATATTAGCATGACTAACTCATAAGAAAAGTACAAACCTACTCCATAAAACATATTTTTCCATTCATCACGTTTTTGTGAATGCAGGGGAAATCCCTGGACTTAAGTAATGCCAGTAATGCTAAAAAATCCACCACATGATTACAATACCGTGAAGCGAGTGTTTCTTATTTAGATAAAATTATAAATTTTATTTATTGGGGTATTTCTAACTTTTGTCGATTTATTTGTTAATTATTAGAAAGTACAGGTAAACAACTAACTGCATTAATTTTAATACGTACGAGTATAGAAATAACTCAATGTGTACATTGAAATACCGATGAGTTGGTCTTGAAGAGTCTTTTTGGAGATTTTTGTTTCCAATTCAAGCGATGTTGTTTTGAAGATGTTTTCAAATGTTTTTGACTGTTATAATGTCATATCATAACATTTTGATAAACACAAAAATTTTATGTTTATATCTTGTAATTATTGACAAACTAACATTTTAAAATCTAGAAAACAACATCTTTGGGATTAGTGTGTACATTGTCTGTTGTTGATGGATTTACCCGAGAGAATTCAACTTGTGTTTAAACCGGCCAATCATGCACGGCCGTCGATTTGAAATTAGCCAATTACATGCGGTCCTTATCGGAAAAAGTGCTTGTTGCCTGGAAAAAGTGCTTGTTGCCTAGAAAAAGTGCTTGTTGCCTAGAAAAAGTGCTTGTTGCCTAAAAAAGTGCTTGTTGCCTGGAAAAAGTGCTTGTTGCCTGGAAAAAGTGCTTGTTGCCTGGAAAAAGTGCTTGTTGCCTGGAAAAAGTGCTTGTTGCCTGGAAAAAGTGCTTGTTGCCTGGAAAAAGTGCTTGTTGCCTGGAAAGAGGTTGAGTTCGACACTAATACTATTATCGTGGGGTTGGCAAGTACCAGAATGTACCTGCCACTGAATGTTGTGCGAATGTTTTGCAAACATGTTTAAAAAAGTATTTAAGTTGATTGTTGCGTACATTTGCACAACATTCACACAACATTCACACATTAAATTCTCTTACTAAATACCTCTCGTGGTGGAATTAATTGCAAGAAATTTTTGAACCACTCATTTTTTTCGCCCACTCGTGATTTTTGCCTGGCAGAAAAATTCGTGGTTCAAAAAATTTCCGGCAATAATTCTACCACATGTCATACTATGCACATGTGGTATTACCTCTGAGAATTTGATTTTTTTTATATTAGCTAACAAAACTTGGTTCAACAATTAAAGGGTTTACAGCATATAAAATTTTATGACTGAATAATTTTTGCCATCCTTTAAAATGGCCTAAATGATTTTTATTTTTTTTTTAAAGTTATTATAACACCGATAAAAAATCATTTTGTATCCTAAACAGCTATTATTTGAGCTTTGTGAGGGACATTGTTGGCCACTGGTGGCAGGATGCGGCTTCTGACGTTAAATGTTAAATGTTAAATGTTAAATGTTAAATATATTGTCGTCTGCTTTTTTTCTCAACTTCAGCAAACTCTTTAATATTTTTCAAAAAATTTCTGAAAAATTTTAAGGGTTTTAAACATTGCTTAATCCAATGGACCAAAAAAACTGATGTCGTAAATTCTGTAAGTTACAGGGATTTTCTGAGTTTCTCTGGAGTCATTAGAATTTTTCTCATATTAGAGTATCAATGCTGGAAATGTCGGGTCTTAAGTATTTAGAATCATTTACTGGTATGTACAGTACTTGGTCGAAGAGAAAAAATGGTTCTTGAGTCAAAACTGTGCGAAGCAGTGATTCTTACTAGCAAATATTTATATTTATTTAATTTTCAAGTAAAATAAAACGTTTTTTTGTTACATTTATTATTTGCATCCAGACAACAAATTATATATATAGAAATACTCATAGCACAATCAAACATTTTTCGATGTCATGTCTAATTTGCAATACGACAGCTCAAAACTTATATGACTAATCTAAAAGGTTTTATTTTCAGATTTAGTTTAAACGTGCATTGTAGTGGTAATAATCTTTTATTTTAAAAAATTAGCCAGTGGTCTAGACTCGAGACTTAAATAATTCACTCTATAACAAATTTAACCATAAAAATACAATAAATTTTATAAAAGGAAAAACAGAAAAGAAAAACAATTCCACTTTTCAGTTCAGCTCAAAACAGCCCCCTATTTATAGAAAACGACATACAAATTCGCGTAATAGTATTCTAAACAATAGACAGTTTGTGATTTCTCGTAGGAGATTTTTATTATTACGAGACTTGTATTATTACGAGATTTTATTTAAAATCTCGTAATTTCATTTTTCGTTCCAACACTCTCGGACGAGATTTTTGAAATATCCCGTTTCAAATTGTTGTGTTTACGACTTCATGCGCACTGCCTACAATCACAACAATTGTCGTGTAATTCTGCTGCCATTTTCCCTCCGCTTCGGCTGTAATTTTGGCAAAGTTGTGCCGATTACATTATCTCAGGTTAGTTTTTTAATCAGTCAAACACCTTGCAGAAACCACAAGCCCAATACTTAGGCTTAATTTGTGCAAGGTGTTTTGTTTTGCTAAAGATTGCTGCTGCCGATTTAAATGTCGTATGTAATATGTTTCGTGACAAACCGCAAACACTGATACGACATTTTATTAACGAGATGTTAAAAAACGAGATTTTTTTGAAAATTTCGATTTTTTAAATCTCGTTTTCGGTCTCGTACGAGAAATCGCAAACTGTCTAATTAACAATTAAATTATCTGTACACAATAAATACTACAGACTACTTATGTAATAACCAATAAATGAATTAAGATATTACTTTACCATTTGGCTTTTTCGTTTAATACCGTATATACTTGCGTATATCAATTATAATTAAAGAATTGGTTTTCTGGAAGAAATTCTCCGGTATTACAGAAATGTAGTTGTGCGATAAGTTAACGTTTCTCAACCTTTTTAAATTAACTAATAAATCGTGAGGTAATGTACTCAATTTATTGTTAGATAGCATCAATTCACTTAGGCCAAATGAAGTGTCGAAATCAGTTTTTGAAATATTGTTAATATTGTTGTAACTTAAATCGTAATCAACTGTTCGAGCTAGGCTTAACTTGGGTATTTGAGTCAATTTATTAAAACTGAAGTCATAATTGGCAAATGAAAGGTTCAGGTTGTCTGTAATTAATTCTAAACAGTTCTTAGACATTTTAATCCTATGTGGAGTTTCCATTTTAAATGTATCTGTTAACTTCAGGTGGTTCATTTCTGAGGGATCATTACGTCGACTGTGATATAACTTTTGGTAAAAACCATTCTATAAACTTAAATGGTAATGTGCTGTTTAAACCATTTACTGTTATACGATTTGAACGGGCAATTTTCAAACTGAAAGGCTTAAGAGACCAATCACTACACACAATTAAAGCTACATTGGAGGATTCATTAGAGCACGCACATGAGATATTTTGTAATATATCTGAACATTCATGTAATTTGCATTCAACAGACATTGATAATATCAGGCTTAACCAAATCCACGGATGTACTTTATATAGTATAGTTATAAAGTATTTGAATAAACCAAACATGTTTAACATTTTTGTTGACAGTGGATGACTGTTTGGGAGCTGATAGGTTTAAACAGCCATTGAATCTTGTTCTATCTTCTGAAATGAGTAAAATTGGTATGTAACTTATTTAATTCACTATTTAATTATTTAAGATGAATTAGAAATAAACATGGTTTGGTTGTATTTGAGATATAACACTTAACCCTTGGATGGACAACCTATGACACGATTGTATTCAGCTCTTTTCTTGAATAGCAAAATTTTTTTTGGCTCATCTTATGAAGCTGAAATTTTCTGACTTTGTCCAAATACTAATAAACTTTATATATAAAAAAATTTGAAGTATTTGCTTTGATATTTATTGAAATAATTGATTGACAAATTTTAGCCCCTTAAAACTCCAGCAGAAAAATAAGCCGGCTTCACTGCATGTCTGTTTAGGGAGGGGGCTTATAATAAGAGCGAATATGAATAAGCGCGAACTTGGAAATTATGAATACGCGCGAACGCAAAAACAATGAATAGGCGCGAATATGAATAACCGCGAATATTTCGATTCGCGGTTATTCATATGCAGAATATGAATAACCGCGAATGATTTTTATGGTTTTCTGCAATATGAATAAGCGTGAATTGTGAATTTTTCCTGGGAAAAACTTGTACTTTGTTGTTTTTGTTTCGCGCACTTTGGTGACCGCTTTAACCTGTAACCTGTCTTGATGAGGTTGTTTGTAAATCAGGCGCCGAGATGGGTTTTCTGGTGCATTTCGGTACTCTGTGCATAATTCGCGGTTATTCATATTCTCCACCGGGATGAACCAGAATATGAATAACCGCGAAACGAAATTTTTCTGTGTTTGCGATATGAATAAATGCGAAAAATATCGATTTGCGGTTATTCATAAGGAAATTATGAATAAGCGCTGAATAAGCGCGAAATTCGCGTTTGCGTTTATTCATGTTCGCGCTTATTATAAGGACCCCTGTTTAGGGTTACTAGCAGACAATCACAGTGAAAAAAGATTGCGAAGCAGGAAAGCCCAGTAAAGATTTTTCTCTTTTTTTAAAATAAAATTAAAACTTTAAAATTACCAATAAAAGATTAAAGAAAAATTCATAACAAAACAAAATTAAAATTAATAAAAATTTGCCAGAAAAAAATAGGATTGTGCGCATGTGCAATGGCCATTTTTGGAAAAAACTAGCGCCAATAGCGGCAGTTTTTTCAACCAAATGCAACAGTGCTTTAACTACTTGACCCGAAATATGAACATGATCGTGTCTATGGGTTATCCACTAATGTTATTTTTAAAGCTTGCCTATCTGAGGGTTAAACAGTCAGCTAATTTAAAAGCACGGCACAACTTATGGTATAGGTACTGGGTACCATAGTTCCCCAAAAACCACGGCTTACCAGATAATAGTGAGTCTGACCAGGCTGCACGATACAGCGAGTTCAAAATAGTCACCTGCCTGCAGTGATTTGATTGGATCACAAACTTGTTGTTATGGTTGTTGTTTTCAGTTTTACAAGTCACCAACACTGATAAATGTAATAAATTGATAGATTTTTTTACTGCTGCCATTCTTACAGTTAAAAAAATAACAAAACAACCTAAATACTGTTTACGAATCAGAGAAGCAATGTGATAGGCTGTAACAGTCAAGTGATTATTTCCTACTACATTTCGTTTTTTTACGGCATCGATTCGAATTTTACGGCATGCCGGGGAAAAAAACAGTTGTCCTACTTGTCAAAATTTGGTCAGACTCGCCTTTATCGGCATGCTGCTGTTCCGGGGTTAAGGTTGCGATTGGTTCGGTTTGAGTCGGTTTTAGTGAAGACTCAAACCAAACTGAAGTTTTCAAAGCTGTGACTCAAACTGAACTGTAACCAAACCGAAAATTTTTGTTCAAACTGAAACCAAACTGAAACCAAACTGAACCAAACCGAATGTAAACCATTAATTTAAAAAAAAAAAAATTAAATTTATTAAAACCAATAAAAAACACTACAAAATGTGTTGCCTCCACCATGATTTAAGGCATATGGAAGCCGTAATACATTCTGTTGACAAATTTCGTTGATTTGGAGTTAGTAAATCTACCCCACCTGAAAATTCTCTTTCAATTGGAACAGATGTTCTTGGAATTGCCAAAAAGTCACGAGCCATCTTTGATAAACATGGAAAACTTTTTACATTTGTTTTTCACCACAATAAAACAACTAGCCAAGCCACTATAAAGTACTAAATTAAAGGTCAAGTGCAATCTAAAATTTAATTTTAATGTGTGAAAGAGTGTTAACAATAACATATATTTCATTTTTTTAAATATTTTATTGTTGCATATTTATTATTATATAACAATTCCAATATTCCTTCTCCACAATGCAAAGCATCATGGTCGAATGACGTTCCCAATCCTAAAATTCAAATGGTCCAGAACTAGTTCTCAGGTTTGGTCGAATTTCAACTCTCTGAGCATGCGCATGCGCAGATGGTTTTTTGTTAACAATCAGAACTGGTGACGTCATTTAATCCTTGCTCGACCATGATGCATTGCATGACAAACAAGGCTAGCCAACTAGACATTGTTTTGTTTATAAAATAATAAATATGCAACAATAAAATATTTAAAAAAATGAAATATATGTTATTGTTAACACTCTTTCACACATTAAAATTAAATTTTAGATTGCACTTGACCTTTAAATATTGTGTGAAAATGTAAATTACATTTGTGATTTGTCTTTTATATACCGTAGCAATAAATGGAAAATATAAGACTTTGTAGTCGTAATGTAAAGGTGTGATTGGTGTAAACGTATACGTAACAATTACAACAATTTAACATTATAACAATTGAATTTGTTATGCTGTTAAATTGTTATTGCATTACATGTATAACAGGCCTAACATTTATATTATCTCTTTATTTTTATATTATTTTTTAATTTTTAATGTAAAATTCGGTTTTATCGGTTTGATTTACGGTTTGGTTCGGTTTGGTTCAGTCACAAACCAAAACCAAACCATTTGTGTAACGGTTCATATTTCATGAACCATAACCAAACCGACAGCAAACCGAAACCGATTGGTTCGGTTTAAAACCGAACCAATCGGTTTCGGTTTGCTGTCGGTTTTTATCCAATATCCGGGTACATTGAATAATGAATAATATTACTCCAATTATATTACTATAGTTATAAGCTAGAATAAATAAGTTCTAATTGGATGATTTATATTAGTTGATACATAAATAAAAAGGGGGCGCAAATGGCCACACTATATTGGTAGTAGCATGCTTGTTCGCCTCAGGGCTTCGGCTTGTGTATCAAATTGTGTATCAAATTCAGAATTCTCCTGGCTGGGTTTTTTTTCCAGGTATGCTACCTCCAGTTTCCTCCATGAACTAACAGATTTATGATAGGGATTTGCTGTGGGATTCTTGAATTGAGAATGGAAGCATTGAAATGCTTCTTGTATTCGAGTACCCATGACTGGGGGAATAATTTACTTGGTTTCAGAAAGAAGATAAAGTGGGTCCTCCGGGGGCAAAACTGAGCTAAGCGGTAGTCCTCGTTAGCGGTTTATTATTAATTATAGAAATATGAAGGTACACTACACACATAGAAAAAAGTTGCCATTTTACTC
>JH431869.1:551952-707448 GCA_000239455.1 Strigamia maritima | reverse complement strand
TTTCCCACTTAGTCACAGCCCCCAAACAATGGAAGATTTCAAATATCCCGCGTCACGCATATCGCCCACGTTTACCAGGTTAAAGTCCAATTCTCAAATAAAAGCACACAAACTGATCATTTTAATGTTAAAGAATCACAAACAAAAAAACCCAAAAATCTTACATTGTTTTTGGGGCTGTGACTAAGTGGCAATTTTTTTTTGGAATCTTTGATTACGGTAGTGGAAACGTGATCTCCTGGTCCCTCTCTATATCCCCTATTTCTGTGTAACATGAATTCTGAAACACCCTGTATTTGCCTCAAATATTTGCTGTAATATGCCTCAAATCGTATTATTTATTTTACTTGTTAGGCTGTGTTTATATTTTTATAATGCCAAACTTGATAGTCTATCATGATATCACTCATATGATTTACATTATATAACTGGACAGACAGATGAAAATACATCATTTTTCTTGCTCGCTACATAACTTGTCATTTTTAAGAGGTCTTCCGTTTAAAGTAAGTTGCAACACCGGTAGTTTAGATCTTAGAAGGTCATATAATAAATCAGATTTAAATGCCATCTTGTAAACTGCATTACATTATGCAACACGCTGAACTAATACTAAATTTAGTGATATTCCAGTGATGGTCTTGTTTTTAATTTATAGCCATTTGAATGTTGAAATTCATAATCCAGCTAAAAACAAACAAAAATAACCTTGTATAAATTGTGACGAAATAGAGAGAGGTACAACTTTGTTTTTTCTTTTGACCCTAGACCAGCTACCTCTATTTCGTCGTAACTCTCTTCAAAACCAAGAGTTGTGTTTTTGCAACCTAAAACATAAAAACCCTATAAAAACAAAAAAAACATGTCAAATTGTTATGTTTTTGACCACATTCATGGATATTTTGACATTCTCTTTCAAATACCGTACTTTTAATATTTACTGGATTATCATTTTAAAGACTTGTGCGATATGTCCATGTATCATTAATATTCATTACTAACAGCTTTTAAACTTTGCTTGGGAGTAATGTTTGAATGTTGTACTGATACCAGCTAAATGTTAAACATGATTCATGACTGCACATTGCAGTATTAAAAAAAGATTGACAAATGAATGTCATAGACAATAATGCTTTTTATTATATTTATTTATTTTCTGTACTTATCAAAAAATTTTATGCTTACCAAATCTTTTTTTTTTGCGTTAGATTTTAATTAACGATGAGTTGCACAGAAATTAACACCGATCTTCCAAAAATTAGTTCGCAAGATAAACTTATGGCCAACGAACACTTGCATGATAAGAATTTCTTTGAGCTGCCCGACACTGATGCAATAGGAATTTGTATAAATAATAAAGTGGATGAAACGACTCGTTTAGTTTCGCACAACAATGAGATTAAAAAAGAAGTCGAAGACAAACCCAGATCAATCGTCAATAAATCAGTAACCGTCGAGCCCGCGCTATTCCTTACTTTGTGCGCAGTCGCTTTTCAGATGATAACTTCAACTACACTTCTGATAGACAAAGTATGTCACGTGACATACAATTATTCCGACTCCATCTGCGAAAACTTTACTCACTATCCCGAAGCTTCCGATAAAATTCAGTCGCGATCTGCCGATCTGGAAATGTATAAAAGCTTAATTGAAACCGTACCTGCAGTTCTGTACACTTTTTTTCTCGGATCGTGGAGTGATAAACACGGCAGAAAATTTCCCATTATTTTCCCAATATTTGGTTATATATGCAGCACAATTTGCAATACGTTTTTAGTCTACAACATTGACACACCTCCCGAATATTTATTGATTAGTGCTGTGTTTATTGGAATGACTGGAGGGATGGCTGCAACTTATTTGGGAACTTTCAGTTACATAGTGGACGTAACATCTGAAAAAAATAGAACTGTCAGAATTGCTTACGCTGAGCTCGCACTAGTCACTTCAATTCCAATTGGAATAGCACTCAGTTCTGTTATCTACGGTCAATGGAGTTATATGCCAGTTTATGTATCGAGTCTGGCTCTTTTGCTCACATCTTTGATGTACACGATATTTTTCGTGCCCGAAACCATTGAATTTGAAAATTATGGCGGGAAGTTTAGTGTATTTCGGGATATGTTTGATTTACAAAACGTAAAAGACAATTTCAAAATATGCACTATAAAACGTTCGGGAAATGATCGAGTTTATATTTATCTTTTGATATTTTGTATGTTTATTTTACTATTTCCGCAGTTGGGTAAGAATTTAGTCGCTTTTATTTCATCAGTTTGATTTGATTGTTTATTTATTTTTATTTCATATTAGGTGAATCATACGTGTCGTTATTGTTTGTTAAAACTAAGTTTGGCTGGAACCAAACGACATTGGGATACTACATTACCTACAATTCAGTTATGAGTGTTATCGGTGCGATTATTTAGATGTGTAATTCTTTTTGCTTTTTATAACGCGTTATTGTTTTAAGGTTCTGGTTTGCTCTACCATTTAGTTCTAAAAAAGTATCATTTACCAGACTTGGTATTGGGTGGAATGGGCGTTATCGGTATTATTATTAAAGATGTAATAATATCTCGGAGTTCTGCCGGCTGGATGTTGTATATGGGTGCGGTGTTATTTAAGTTGTTTTTTTTTTTTTTTTTTTTTAAATTAAATTTTGCATTTAGCTGCATCAATCGCATTTTTTCAATTTTTAAGTGAGCCAACTGTTCGTTCATTTTTAACAAAGTTAGTTGCTAAAGATGAGTGTGGTGAGTATTTTAGAACCATTGGTGATATTATCTCTGATAAATTTCTTAATATTTTAGGAAAGCTATTCGCAGTCATTTCGTCTTGCGAATCCATTGCTCCTATTTTATCATCTATTGCTTACACTCAGTTGTACAAAGCGTTTAAAGATAATTATCCTGGAGCTGTGTATGTTTTATCAACCGGTCTAGCGGTAGTACCATTTACAATTTTTCTGTAAGAATGCTTACTTGTCATTACGTGGAAATGTTACAGTTTTTTTTATTTATGATAGTTGGATACTTATTAACAAAAAATGTTTTACTCGTCGGGCAAAAATATTGAACTTCAGGGGTTAGGTTTAATTTGTAAATCATTTCTAAAATAAAATAATGTTTTATAAATTTTTATTGGATTTTAAAGTCACGTTTACTGTAATTATTAAAAAAAAAATTCAAATTTTGTTTTAGCTGATTAACCAATGAAGTCTTATACTGAGTATCGGTACGGTACTGCTGAATGATTAGTTCAGCATTTATCGGCTCGACTGGAGGAATAGTTGCTGCTAATATGTTAATTGATTTAGTTACATTACGGACATATCCACTCAAAAAACTAGGACTAAAAGGATTGCTTTTGCTGATTTCGGAATGGTTTTGAGCGCTGTAATACGCCGAATGGGGTTCCGTACCTACATATGTTATACCTATGCAATCAACGGAGCTGTCATTTGTTTATACTTAATCTATGCACTAGATATTTTTCTTGTCGGAAACTGTCGAATCTGGCAGGGATTGTTGTGTTTATCGCGATATGTACAAAACGTTGTAGACAATCTAAAAATCTTCACTGTCAAACGACAAGCAAACGGTCGAATTTACATGGGTAAGAATTTGGGTTGTTTTTAATGAAGGTCTGATGGTCATGGCTTTGTTTTATATTTCAAGGAAAGCAAGTATGTTTCGTAAAGCTATAATTTCAGCCATAAGTTTGAAGGGGATGTTTTTTTTATTATTTTGGTCGTTGAAATAAGTAGGTAAATTATCACTTTCTTTACATTACAAATACAGTTGTAGTTGGATTAATTTAAACAAGAAAAAACCTGACAAATATAATCTACTTGAAAAGCAAAAGGCTTGCATTAGAACTTCATATTTTGAATATAAGCTTAAATTATGCCTTTTACAGTAAACCAATGACAGCATAACAAACTACGACAATGAAAACGAGCTGTTGTATTTACTATTTAAGCTTACACTATACATCTTGAAACCAAAAAAAACATTTTTTAGGCAGCAAAGGCACTGGCACTTCCCTTGTTATTTTTAATCCATTTTATATACTGATAATGTCGATAAGTCTGATCACACGATATTGAAACACTGCCATCTATATAATCAACTCACATGATTTACATTAAAAAGCAGATAAACAGTAGTGTTTAGAGCATCTATTTTCTTGCTTGTCGTTTCTTTTTCCATTTCCATTTTCCAACTTCACTTTTTGAGAAATCTAAAGTAAGTTTAAGCTATTTTTTTTTACTATCTAAAAAATTTCAAACTGTTATGTTCAAATTGTTATGACACTATCTGAGTGTTCTCGAGACTAGGGTTGTTTACTGACGGTAGCTACTAGCTAGCTCACCTGGAGCTTCTTATGCAGTCAGATGTTTTACGCTGCTTCACTTTTGCTTATTTTAGTATTGTTATAGCAACCGCAATAAAAAAAAGAAAATATATTTATCTATATCGGTATCATACCGTTTTTTTATTTTTATTAGGTTATATAACCATGAGTGATTCAGAAATTTACCCCGGTATACTGAAATTTGGGTCGCGAGATAATCTTGTTGACAACGATCTGATGCCTGATGATAACTCTTTCGAGGCACCTGAAAAACATTCAGCGGAAGGATCTTCTACTTATAAAGTCGATGAATTAAGCACCAAAATTATACCTAATGAAAAAATTATAAATTCTTCTAAAGACAAACCCACAGAATCCGATAAAAACCAACCCAGGTCAATCGTCAATAGATTAATAACCATTGAACCAGCACTTTTTCTTACCGTCTGTGCAATGTCTTTACAAACGATAACTTCAAGCTCACTGACAATAAGCAAAGTTTGTCACGTGACGTACAATTACTCCGACTCCATCTGTAACAACTTTACCCATTACCCAAACGCTTCGGATAATATCCAGTCGCGCTCAGCTGACTTGGGAATGTATAGAACCTTAGTAGAAACCCTACCCGCAGTTTTGTACTCTTTCTTCCTCGGCTCATGGAGTGATAAACACAGCAGAAAATTCCCAATTATTTTTCCAACTTTGGGTTACCTGTGCTGTTCCATCTGCAACGTGTTTTTAGCACATTTCACGTACACACCTCCCGAATACCTACTGATCAGTTCGGTCTTTATTGGATTGACAGGAGGTATGGTTTCATTGATTATGGGATCTTTCAGTTACATTTCGGACGTAACGTCCCAACAGAACAGAACCAGTCGAATAGTTATGGTAGATTTTGCACTAACTCTTTCATATCCGGTTGGAATGTTGCTGAGTTCTGTGGTATACGCCGAATGGGGTTTTGTGCAGGTTTACGCGACAAGTGCGGCTCTTTCGTTTACATCTTTAATTTACACCACATTTTTTGTGCGAGAAACTATTCAATCTGTAAATGAGGGCAGAAGGTGTAGTGTATTTTGGGACATGTTTGATATACAGAACGTATTAGACAATTTAAAAGTATGCATCACAAGCCGTCCAGGAAATAATCGACTTTATGTAAATTTTATGTCATTTTGTATGTTTATATTACTATTTCCCATGATTGGTGAGTCGAGTGTCATGTTATTATTTGTGGAAACAAAGTTTGACTGGAACCAGGTGACATTGGGATATTACAGCGCCTATTCTTCAGCCATAACTGTAATTGGTAAGCTCATTTATATTGGTTTTGCATTTTTAATTACCCTAATATTTTTGTTTTAAGGCACTGGTCTGCTTTACCAATTTATTCTGAAAAGATATCATCTTTCTGACTTAATGTTGGGTGTACTAGGATTTATTGGGATTATGATTAAAGACGTTATAATAGCTACTAGTTTTGCTGGTTGGATGCTGTATATGGGTATGTTGGTAATTTGTGTTTAATTTTACTTTTAACATTTTGTTTTTGTTTTTTGTTTTTAGCTGCATCTGTGTCTTTTTTTAGTTTATTTGGTATGCCGACTGTTCGTTCATTCGGATCAAAGTTAGTCGCTAAAGATGAAGTGGGTAAGTACTGTAAGTAACAAGTGACTTCTATTATTTTTATTGATAATTTTTTAATATTTTAGGAAAGTTATTTGCTGTTATTTCATCTTGTGAATCCCTGTCTCCTATTTTTTCGTCCATCGTATATGCAGAGTTGTACAAAGCGAGTAAAGATGATTATCCAGGAGCTGTTTATTTGTTATCAACCGGAATAACGCTAATACCGTTAATAATTTTCATGTAAAATAACTCGTATTTTTTTTTTTTTTTTATGTTTCTGATAGTTTTATTTATTTTTTTAACTTTAAAAAATTAGTTGGATATATTTTAACAAACGGAAGTTTGACCAGTACAAACACATTGAAGATACCGACAAAGAAATTAATAATTCGGATGGCCATAATATTTAAAATTGTTATTTCCTTAAAAATTGTTATTAAAATTTAAAAAATATTCTTATACATTCGTCTCGAAGTTGGCCGTGATTCAAGGTTGAAACGTCACGCATCCACACGGATGAGGACATTTTAACCTGCAAAATGTTTTATTCAGTCCTACTAGTCTTTAGTCTTATGTAAATTATACCATCAAATTTATGATTCATTCTTTGAAAACGAATAAAAATACTTTCTTAGAATAGAGAGAGAGAGTTAGAACGGATTTCCGATTTCCGAATGATTAGGATCGCTTATATTTGTTGTTAGATTTAAATGAGTTTGTTTTCCCATCAAGTGCAGTCTTTGGGTAAGTGAATTTATTACTTTTTAAAGACACGATCGATCTTGATTATGAGACAAATATTTATTTTTATTTTATTACCAAATACACAGGACTGTTATGCCGCACTGCATCTCCTAAGTGATTCACGTCTTTGAGTTTGGTTGTTGCGATTAAGGTAAGTCCGGTATTATTTTTTATTTTAAAATTGATTATTGATTTTTTTAAACATTTATACATTCTTAGCACTTAATTAAATAAAAAAATGACAGATCAAATTCATCAAAACCAACTAGGTTGGCGTGGTTTTTTCAATTCAATTACCATAGAGCCCGTGCTATTTTTATCGACTTTGGCAATGGCATTACAAAGTCATACAATACGAACTATGAGTCTTTATAAAATTTGTCACGTGACTTTACATTATCCTCGCACAGTTTGTCGAGGTTTAAGCAATAAAACGGTTGAAAAAGAAGTATGATTGATATCAGTGAGTGAGTGAGTCATGTACAATCGTTTTTACACTTTCGGATGCATCTAGCAAATGAAAAAAGAAATTACCGTATATACTCGCGTATAAGTCGACCCTGAACTAAAACGGGTCAAAAAGCGTATAAATCGACCCCCTAAATTTTATTTTTTTATTTTATTTTTATTTTTTATATTTTTCGATTTATACGAGGGTCAATAGCCATTTTAAGTATTAAAAAAATAAAATAAAAAAATAACTAAAAAAAAATATAAAAGATTTGGTCCAAAAATCCTCGACTTATACGCGAGTATATACGGTACCACAATTTAAAATAAGAAAATTAGGAAACAAAAGAAAATACCGCTTGTAGTGTTGAACTAGTGGTCCAGGCTAATTACCGACCACAGAGTTCCCATCATTGCGGAGTGGTAGCCCGTGAGCAGCAGTTGTGCATGACTGAGTTACATAATGAATATTATTAAGATCTAATTGGAATATTTTAAATACAATTTCACAGGTGGAAGAGATTGAAAACGATCTGAGCGTTTATCGTTCCTACATAGAATTTATTCCTAGCTTGATACTCAGTTTGGTATTGGGAGCTTGGAGCGACAGTCATGGGCGCAAAATGCCTATGTTATTGTCGAAATTCGGGTATTTAGTTGCCGCAATTGTACTGCTCGTAATTTCTTTATTCGATGACTGGCCACCAGAAGCACTTTTTGCTTACTCAGTCGCAATAGGCCTGACCGGAGGCAGTCGAGTATTTGATACCGCTGTGATTAGCTACATTGCAGACGTCTCTAGTTCAGATAGGCGCACTTCGAGATTTGGTTTCGTAGCTGCAACAACATTTTTGGCGTTTCCTCTAGGTTCAGTTATAAGCGGTTACACGCAAGCACATTGGGACTTTTGGCCGATTTTTGCTTCAGCAGCGGCAGTGCGTTTAGTTTCGTTTATATACCTCAGTTGGAGAATTGAGGTTATAATTCCAGTCAACAATATCAGAAATGAAGAAATACAACAGGAAATAGCATTTCGAGATCGTCTTCGAGAGATATTTTCTTTGAAAGACATGAAGGCGTATTTCACGGTGCTTTTCAAACGTCGCAACGGTCATCACAGGTTGTGGCTTTTATTGGTCATTGCAGCAAATTGGTTTCAAACTGTCCCTTCAGATGGTACAAAATGAAATATAATAAATAGGATAACTATACATCCTGATTACTGACACGTGCTTACTGCAGGTGAAGGCCATATTGCACAGCTGTTTTATCGCTATAGGTTCAGTTGGGGCCAGGATATGTATAGTTATTATTCAGCATGTGGAACTCTATTTGCCTGCATTGGTAAGAATAATGAGTAAATAATGCATCTCCTCAACAAACACACGGGATCTTTCATCTCGGCTTTAATTTACTGTATAGGGTACTACAACTACTACGGTAGTTAAATTTGTTATTTCTTTATTACAGGTGCTTTTATTTGCTTACCTGTGTTTTCAAATAAGCTGAAATTATCGGATCCTACTATTGAATTAATTGGAAATGTCGCCACGGTAGTCAATCCAATTTTAGTAGCATTTAGCATAAAAACTTGGATGGTATGGGCAGGTAAGAACAAAATTGTCCAACAACGGCAATACTGTTACTGTATTGCTAATGGTTTGGTATACAAAATTAAGTTTTGATATTTTACAAAATAGCATTATCGTTGACTACATTTTACGCGTTTGTTTTTCCCGCTATGAAATCGTTTTCGTCCAAAATTATCGATTCTGATGAATATGGTTAAGTATTTTATATTAAAATATTTTTAAAATGTCTTGTAATAATTTGTGATAATACAGGAAAGTTTTTCGCGCTAAAAGATGCGAGTGAGGTGTTGATTTCATTTTTTGCTGGTGTTATGTATACACGTTTATACAATAAAACACTCGATACGTTTCCTGGTGCTGTGTATCTTTTGTCTGCAGCATTTTGCAGCATTTCAGCAATCATTTTTTGGTAAGAAATTAATAAATTATACAACGACGGTACGTATTACTGATTTATTATTTAATTCTATTAATTCTTTTAAAGCATCATATTGGTCGATTTTAAAAGGTCATCTGTATATACTGAGTTGGTTCAATCCGAAGAAGATTCTCAATGAAATTATGTAGAAAATGTTTTAAAGTCTCAGAAAAAAGATTGTACATGGTGCTATAGGTATAGATGTGCAAACGAGAGAACAGCATTTTATATTACTCTTGGATATAATTTGCAAAATCAATTTTCAACTTTTCTACTTTTCTTAATTTCAATTTTATACTTTATAGTTTATGTACCTATTAAGTATTACGTCATTTAGTGATTCATTTTTCTTAGAAAATAAAACAGATACTGAAAGGGATAGAGATAGCAGAGTGTATTTTTCAACTTTCAAGTGCTACTGTAGAATAATTATACTAGTTCTATTTTATCGTTCGTAGTAAATTTTATCGGTGTTTTTAAAAAACAAGAACGGACATTTTTCTGAAAAGGTATACAAGTAGTCAAGATTGTAGAATTTGAAATCGAAACCAATTCCATTGTACAATTCAGATTTGTTAACATTTTTTAAAAATAATTAAGCTACAATTTTTAATTTGTGTTATTTAGATTTGGAACCACACCTTAGTGTACCAAGCTTATCATCAACTGGAGAAAAATGTCGAATCAAATTGATAGTAACCAATTAGGTTGGCGGGTTTTTTTAATTCAATTACCATAGAACCCGTGCTATTTTTATCAACTTTGGCGTGGGCATTGCAACGTCATACTATACAAACTATGAGTCTCTATAAAATTTGTCACGTGACTTTACATCATCCTAGTTCATTTTGCAAAGGTTTAAACAATAAAACAATTGAAAAAGAGGTATGTACGCGAGTTACCGGCACAAAAGGCGTAATGTAGAAATTGAAATTTTAAATTTCACAGGTAGAAAAGATTGAAAACGATCTGAGCGTATATCGTTCTTACATAGAATTCATTCCCAGTTTAATATTGAGTTTGGTATTGGGCGCTTGGAGTGACAGTCATGGACGCAAAATGCCGATGTTATTGTCGAAATTCGGATATTTAGTCGCCGCAATTGTACTTCTCGTGATTTCTTTATTCGATGAATGGCCACCAGAAACACTTTTTGCTTTCTCAGCCGCAATAGGCCTGACAGGAGGCAGTCGAGTATTTGTTACCGCTGCTATTAGCTACATTGCAGACGTCTCTAGTCCAGAATGGCGAACTTCAAGGTTGGGTTTCGTAACTGCAGCAGATTTCTTGGCATTTCCATTAGGTTCAGCCTTAAGTGGTTACGCTCAAACGCATTGGGATTTTTGGCCAATTTTTGCTTCAGCAGCGGCAGTGCGCCTCATTTCTTTTACGTATCTCAATTGGAGGATTCAGGTTATTATTCCAGTCAGCAATATCAGAAATCGACAAATACAGCAGCAGATCGCATTTAAAGATCGTCTTCGCGAGATATTTTCTTTTAAAAATATCAAGGCGTATTTCACGGTGCTTTTCAGACGTCGCAACGGTCATTACAGGTTGTGGCTTTTATTGGTCTTTGCAGCAAATTGGTTCCAAACTATCCCGTCAATTGGTATAATAAATTGAAATATAAGTATAATCTGATTAAGACACTAAAAAAATGCTCATCGCAGGAGAGGCTAACGTTGAACAATTATTTTATCGTTATAAGTTCAGTTGGGGTCAGGATACTTTCAGTTATTACGCAGCTTGTGGAACTCTTTTTGCTTGCATTGGTAAGAATAATGACTAATAGAACAATTTCCCGTGATAATCTCTTGGAGTGGGTTTTAGGTTTTGCTTAATTGCAATACACGATTAAATTTTATTATTTTGTTACAGGCAATTTAGTTTTCTTACCTGTACTTTGCAACCGACTGAGCTTTTCTGACCCTACTATTGAATTAATTGGAATTGTCGCTTCTATTGTTAATCCAGTTTTTGTAGCATTTAGTACAGAAACTTGGATGGTATGGACAGGTATGAAACGTGTCTGACAAATAAATTAGTAGTTCAACCTTTTGTACGGCTATTGCATAAATAATTTTTGATATTATAGCATTATCTCTGACTACATTTTACGCGTTTGTTTTTCCCGCAATGAAATCGTTTTCTTCCAAAATTATCGATCCTGATGAATATGGTATAGGATTTATAAATGAAATTTTTAAAAAATATGCTGATATAATTTATGTTAATATAGGAAAGCTTTTTGCACTTAAAGACGCGAGTGAGGTGTTGATTTCATTTTTTGCTGGTGTCTTGTATACACGGATATACAATAAAACACTCGATGCTTTCCCAGGAGCTGTTTTCCTTTTGTCTGCAGGATTTTGCAGCATTTCAGCAATCATTTTTTGGTAAGCAATTAATATATTACGTAAATACTGCACTCGTATGTTTATTAATTATTTTATTACTTTTTTTAAAGTATTATTTTGGTCGATTTTAAAAGATTATCTGCATATAATGTGCTCGTTGAATCGGAGGAAGAATCGCACAACGCTAATTCAAGTTAATTCAATTGTGCTAATATGAGCGTGTTATTTAAATCTTTTCGACCGCATATGTACTTCATTTATATATTTTTATGATTTAAAACGTTAGAATTTAACATTTTGTAATAGTCATGCAACGCCATTGCTTTTACTTTCCGTCTGAATGAGAGTAATCTAAAGCATCCGGGTGTTACGATATACTTATACTCATCATTATTACATCCGTACGAAGTTTGATTTATCATTCCCATAAAATCATATACCGGTAATGCGTCAGCCAATAGTTAAAAATATTTATTTTCGTTTGAATAAAATTACATAGCCTCGCGATACTGCATGTTATGTTAAGTATCCATCCAAGTTGCATTCAAATACAGTAGGATACAAAGCAAGTGCACGCAAACGGACACTCAATGGCAATAGATGTTGACCAACCGCCGGGAGTCGTTTGCAGTTCTAGCACTGAGCAATTGACAAATCCCAATAATTCTTCAGGACATCGTTTGTCATCAGTTGTTAATGCGTTAAAATCGGTAACATTGGAACCCGTGATATTTGTTATAGCAATTTCACTGAATCTGACTAATTTATACATGAGTAGTCTTTTAATGTATAAAATTTGCTTAGTTGAATTTAAAAACAACAGTGAAACTTGTCACAATTTAGAAAGTAATTCCAGTTTGGAAATTGAGGTGCAGAAAGTAGCTACAAATTACCAACTTTACTCTACCATACTAGAAACTATTCCTGCGTTGTTTTTTCTTTTTTTTCTGGGTGCGTGGAGCGACAGATTCGGTAGAAAGGTACGCATGTAACGCATATTTATCGAAGTAATTTTTTCTAAATTACTTTTTACAAAAGTTACCATTGGTTTTGCAACTAGCAACATACGTCGTTTCTATAATCATTCCCATTTTGGCTTATGAAATTGAAGAATTATCACCGGCTTTTCTCCTTCTAATGCCCGTGATCACAAGTTTGTCGGGTGGTTTTCTCGGCGCCGATGTCATGTTCGCTAGTTATTTGTCCGACATTACCGATGAGAAAACTCGTACATTGCGATTCGGCATTATTACCGGAGTGTTTTACATCGGATGTCCGATCGGTTCGCTTTCGGCTGGATTTATTTTGAACAATTGGGGATATTCCGGTGTTTTCGGAGTGGGGATTTTACTCAATTTGTTCTGCGTGCTTTACACTATGTTATTCGTTAAAGGTATTTAAAATCGCATACGGTAAATGATTTATTGCGCTTTGATCAGGAAAGTACAAACAAACATTTGTTTCTCGATAGAATCTCTGCAATCAAAAAATACGAATATAAAGAGTTCTACTTTTAATATAAAACATTTTCTTAACCGTAAAAGCTGTTGCGATATGTTTAGAACATTTACAAAAAAAGAACTGGAAATACGCGACGTCGACTGTTGATTCTGACAGTTTGTAAATTAACTACTACTCTCGGATTTGTGGGTAAAACATTTATTTAATAAATTAAATTATATTTGTAACTTGAATTCTTCATTAGATATGATTTATCTGTATGCTCGATTACAATTTGAATGGACTGACCAGTTATTTAGCTACTACGTGACCTACTGCTATATAGTCGGCTTTTTTGGTAAAAAAAAAATAAATAAAAAAATAATAAATATATATATAAAAAAATTATTCAAATAAATTTTATTATTTTCAGCTACTGTAGTTGTGCTTCCTGTCTTAATTAAATGCTTAAAAGTGAAAGATCATTACATATTTTTACTCGGACTGTTTGGAATATTAACAGAGTACAGTATTACTGCTTTTAGTATTGCCAGCTGGATGCTGTTTCTCGGTATGAAACATATTTTCCAATTGATTGGAAAATTTTTTAAACTTTTGGTTTCTATTTTTTAGCATCGCTTATTTTAGTAAATGTATACGTTTACTCTCCTATTCGTTCGTTGTTGTCTCAATGTGTCGATGCGGATGAAGTTGGTAATAAATCGAGTTTAATCGGTCGAAGTGTGATGATTTTTGTGTCTTTGTTTTGTTTTAGGAAAAGTTTTTTCTGCTTTAGCTATTTTTGAAAGCATAAATGCATTAATTAGGTCAACTATTTATACACAAATTTATTACGCTACTATTGATATATTTCCTGGTACTGTGTATTTAGTTGGAGCAGGATTTTTTTTCATTGCAATTGTTATCATGTGGTAATTTGGATCAATCAGTTAACTTAACTGAATTGAAAACATTTTTAAATTATAGTTATGTTATTTATGATATGAGAAACGACTTGGAAGAACCGGCAGAAGAGAATTCGACCATTCCTGAAGACAATTGTGTAAATCAACATCAATCACCCGTATCTGCAAACTATGTAACAAACGGTAATCTCGATCACGAGAATAAAGTTGTTTTTGAAAAGTGACAAAACAAGGAAAAACAATTTAGTATAATATTTACTTGATGTTGCTTGTAAGCTTCGCTGCACGGCTCGGCTTTGCCCCGAAAGCTTCGCTGCACGGATCTTCTTCAGTCTCAACTCTCAAAGCTTCGCCGCACTTTACGAACAGAAAATCTCTTCACGCCAATTCTTGTTCTAACTGCTCATATTCTTCGATGAAATTAAATTATATAGCATTAAATTAACTTTTTTTTCTTTTTAATGTTCGTTTGCCTATTATGTTTTTATCACTGGCACGAGATAGCGCAATTTAAAAATTAAGTAAGCATCGGGAGCATATAAAATAAGAAGGACATTTTATTGGCAAGATTAACTTTGTATGGAATGATAGCATCAACATGTCTAACTCTAACCCAGTGGAAAACTCTGAAAAAACAACACTCTTTCGATTTCGACGGACACTGAAATTGATAAGATTAGAACCTGTCATGTTTCTCTTGTCGATTTCTATGATATTGATCGAGTTATACATTGCGAGCTTGATAGTTTTTAAGATCTGCCGAATTACTTTCCGTTACGATATGAAAACGTGCGAAAACTTGACTTCACACCCGCATCTCGAAGCCAAGGTACAAAAAGTAGCATCTACCTACGCATTATACTTCTCTTTGGTAGAAACCATTCCGTGCCTGATTTTCGTAACCTTTTTGGGTCCTTGGAGCGACCGTCACGGCAGAAAGGTTGGTAAAATAATATTTTCACAATGATAATTTGCTCTAATGAAACGTTTCCGTTGAAGTTGCCAATGGTGATGTCATTGACCACTTACACTTTGTCGGCATTAATTCCTTTGTCAGTTGCAGAGTTTGATCAACTTCCACCGTATTTTCTTTTATTAAAACCAGTCATTATCTGTTTATCCGGCGGTTATGCGACCTTAGCAGTAGCTTGGTTCGGCTACATCACAGATACTACCGATGAAACAACGCGTACAATGCGAATGGGATTCATGAATGGTGCTTGGTACCTCGGGTCTCCAATCGGTTCATTTCTTGCCGGAGTTCTTCTTAAAAATTGGGGTTACGCGTGTGTTTTTAGTGTTGGAATAATAATTATGTTGATTTGTTTGATCTATGTGATTGTTATGATTAAAGGTATAATATAACTGCAAAAATTGTGAAAAATACGGTTATCTATTTAAAATATATCCATATTTGTAGATGTACCTCGACCCGCGTCAATCACAAATACCAGCAAATGGAAAGATTTTTTTAATCTACAAAACATGAAAGATAGTTTTAAATGTTTTTTTAAAAAAAGATCGGGTCGTAGAAGACTCCATCTGTGGCTTCTAACGGGGTGTAAATGCGGAATATATTTAGCAGCAATAGGTAAAAATAAAAGAAGTATGTTGTTATCTCGATGTTTTTATTCATATTTATTTATTTTTTATTTGAAATCAAGGAAATGGCAGTGTTTACTACTTATTTGTTCGTTTAAAGTTTGAATGGTCCGACACTATGTTTAGTTACAGCGTCGTGTCACAATCCATCATTTGTTTTTTCTGTACGTCGCTTCAATTACTTACTATTAACAACAATTGAACTAACTCGCCATTTATCAATTTTAGCTTCAGTCATTCTCATGCCATTTTTAATCAAACACGCTAAAGTTGACGACTTGTATTTGTTTATAATGGGGGTCACGGGCTGTTTAATAGAGAATATTATTGTGGCCTTCAGCGCTGCTGGATGGATGCTATTTATCGGTTTTTAAAAATGTATATAATTTTTGTTGATTTTTTTTTATTATTATTATTTTTTAAATTTAGCTCCTTTAATTTTGGTAAGTGAATATTCTTATTCCCCCATGCGGAGTTTACTCATTCGTTGCGTCGAGAAGGATGAAGTTGGTAATTTCATCGGAAATAAATCGATCAAAATTACTCGAAATATAAATTTTTTTTTGCATTATGTAGGTAAATTATTTGCAATGTTATCGGTTATTGAATGTGGTATTCCAATTCTTTCTGGTGCAATATACAGTCAACTTTACAATGCCACTCATGACGAATTTCCTGGTGCTGTTTTTTTGGTCAGCGGTGGAATTTGCATTTTAATACTTTGTGTTATGTCGTGAGTATAGTTGCGTGTGCGCACTGTTGGCTTTCAAAAAGTTTTTTTGTAAATGTATTTTTAAAACAGATGGATCGCGTACGATTCGTGGAAAAGTGAAAAAAGCGAAACAAAAGATCAAGTCAAAGACATTACTGACAAAATTTCGAATGCGCTCGATCAAGAAAACCAATCGGTGGCTGCGCATATGAGATTAATGCGAGTAAGAAGTTCTATTTCGCAATGAAGAATTTGTTTAACATTGCGTGTGCATCAATTATCGAAACTTGTTTGGTGTTACGTAAATGACCCAAATGAAAAAAACCATGGAAAAAAGAACTCAAAAGTTCATCGAACTGTAAAATTTTAAAATTTAGGACAACAAAATTAATATTTACCAATGTATGAAGAACAAAAGCAAACAGAACTGTAACAGAGCTCCGTTGGAATAAAATATTCTCTCGAGTCCTTATATAATGTTTCAATTTCTTCGCGATCATATTCAGTGATAACTTATTGTTCTTCAGATGTTTTCGTAATAAACGTGAATACTTCCTTAAACACGTCTTGGAAATGATTTGTTTCAGAATAAATTTTTAATTTCATCAATTGACCTTCGGATGTTGTAAATTAATCCGAACATTAAACAATAATGCAAATTTTTATTTCTATTGCCAAAGACTAGGAGCAGTGAAGCCCAAACTAGATCCGTGTACTAAACTTTTATTCATTTAGTATTCAGTTGACGCAAGGTGGAGCACCAGGTAACACCACAAAAAAACTCATCAAATGGAGGGCACGCTTCGCAGTTCGCATTTACTTTTCTAATTTTCTCGAACCCTAAATGCCCGATCCACAAAACCAGCCGCAAAAAGTGGTGGAAGAAGCGGAAAAAGCGAAAACCAAATCGGACAGCGATGCCATTGTCGTGACAAACGTTTTGGATAAATGGAAGACTTTATTCGTGCTCGGATGTAAGGGCATAACTGTAGAGCCCATGATGTTTCTTCACGCCGCATCAATGATGATGATGTTTATCATCGCGCAGAGTCTTAAAATATACAAAATCTGCAGAGGTACTTTTCACTACGACATAGATGTGTGCAAGAATCTGACTAGCAATCCAGTATTGGAAAAAGAAGTACAAAAAATTGCCTCCGATTATGGCATGTATTGGGTTATTATTCAAACTGTTCCATCTCTAGTTTTCATCATGTTCCTCGGACCATGGAGCGACCGCCACGGCCGGAAGGTAGGGCGATGTATTTTTTTTTAATTATTGAGAATTTTCAATTTTTGCAAAATGCTGGATGGCCTGGTTAGCAATTAAAAATTTGCTTATAATTTTTTTATTTTTTGTTTATTTTTTTTGCAGTTACCTATGATTTTGCCGCTAATAGGAGCTGTTTTGGCTTCCATAGTATTTATTTTGTCAGCACAATTTGATGAACTGCCGCCTTTATTTCTTCTGTTGGGCCCAGCATTTGCTGGAATATCTGGAGGAATGATGACAATGATAATGGCAGTGTTCAGCTACGTAACTGACGTATCAACGCCCGAATCGCGAACTGTTCGAATTGGATTCGTTTACGGTGTTTGGTTTCTGGGTTCACCCATTGGGTCTGTGGTAGGTGGATTATTAATGACAGCCTATGGATACACCTCAGTATTTATTGTGGGAACTGTCGTACTCACAGCTTGTCTTTTCTACGTTATATTTGTTCTTAAAGGTACGATAGCATAACCGGGAAATTTGAACATTCCTGAACTGTCAAACTTGGAAGATAAAAAAAATTCTGTACCAATTAAGCATTTGTTTGCGCAGTGCAGCAAAGCTACAGGGGGCAAAAGTACGCGAATGAAAAATGTACAGATTTCCTGGACAAAAAAATATTTTTTAAAATTGTGAAAATCTGCTATAAATATTGATTTTGTTTATGCAGAAGCACCTCTGCAACCAATGGACGAAAAATCACGAACGTCTAGAGGATGTTTTCTCGATTTATTTGATTGGCAAAATATTGTAGATAGTTTTCGTACTTGTTTTTTAAAACGACCAGCAAATAAACGACTACATTTATGGGTGCTTATGTTTGCACTATGCGGTTTATTTTTACCTATTACAGGTATATAATTTAAATTTTTTTAAAAAAATCTTTTTTAGACATATTGATTTGATTCATGCTAATTACAGGCGAGGGTAATGTTCGTTATTTATACACTCGTCTTAAATTCAATTGGACCGAAGCTTTGTACAGCTATTACACAGCAACTTTCTTAGCCGTCGGTTCTTTCGGTAAGAATATAAATATAATAATAAATTCGCGATGTTGATAATCGGATAAGATTTTAGTAGTCATTTCGTAAACTTCCAGGCGTAATTGCAATAATGCCGTTCCTAACCAAAGTTGTTGGTTTAAACGACTACATCATGGCAATTTTAGCTATTTCTTCGAAAATAATTGCAGAAGCTGTAACTGCATTTAGTTCCGCAGATTGGATGATGTATTGCGGTGAGTAAAATTGAAATGTTTCAAGTAATAGTTTTCAATTAAATTTAATTGGTTTAAAGGCACAATTACTTTATTGTACGAATGCTCCGGACCCCCGGTTCGATCTTTAATGACTAAATGCCTGAAACCTAATGAAGTAGGTAAGTTAAAGTCGTTATTAAAAAAAATAACTATGAGCTTGATATAAAAATTATTTCGAAATCAGGAAAAGCATTTTCAGTTTTGGCTGTGATAGAGTCGGGAATTCCAATTGTGTCTGGAGTTATGTACAGTCAAGTTTATAACTTGACTATAAACATTTTTCCTGGAACTGTGTTCATGGTCAGCTGTGCAGTATTTTTAGTTGTAATCCTCGCTTTGATGTAAGTTTGTTTGTTCAGAAACAATCAATTATTGTCACGTAACAATTGCGTAACAAAGAAACCTTGAAAAAGCTAATTCAGTTTTACTCTTCTAAATTATAGATGGCTGCTTCGCGATAGTATGAAACAGGATGCTATTTCAAGCGAGGAAACGGATGCAGAAAATCAGGAAAAAGTGAACAGAAATGATACAGTTAAATTAAGCATTATAGATGATGTAACGATTAAAGAGCCCCTAGGAACAGAGACAGAAGTGACGATTACAGTTTCAAGACTATGAAAATAAAATTATTTTTACATGGAATGGAAATATTTTTTTTATTCAGAAACAGGTTATAACAAATGACGTTATAATTTTCCTTAAGTATTGTAATGTACGTAGAAATTACCGAATAAATTATCAAAAAAAGTTTTAAAATTTACAATAAAATATAATTAAAAACTAAAATTAAGTATTATTTTACTCACAACCAAAAAATAAAGTAGAAAAAAATAATAAATATCTATAAAAAGAATAAATGCAAAAAAATAAAGTAATAGGTACGCAATGTTATTCGTGACGTATATAATGAATAAATCAAATAAATTATTACAACAAGAACTGGACGGTGGTTTCCATTCCTTCTTGAATAAATTAAACGGAGAATAGTTTGGAATTAATAGCTGTTAAAAACCGATACCTGAGAGAAAATAAGCAATTAACTGAAGCTCTATCATAGCAAAATGAAAATATCACAAAAGAATTATGCTAGATCCCTTAAATCGAACAATGCGTTATGAATCGGGATTATTACAGGAATTAAGATCTTTAAAAATGTGTATAGACATTTTTACAAGTTTTAGGTAAAAATCCCAACAAATTACTTTTATGCAGAATTCGACGACGACCCTACTAAAAACTGTTTACATAAAAAGAGACGCACTCATTCGGGTGTGTATTTAAAATTCACTTTCGTTTCAAAAACGTCTAAGAGATGCACGGGCATCTTCTCCCATAAAAATTAATCTGTTAAACCAGACCGAAACCTTCGGTTCCCTCATTCACTGCTAATAACAACGCCTTTTCGAATTGTTCGTAAGTGTCGTAATCGGGTAAGCAAAGTTGATTGAAACTGCGAAAGAATGAAAACAATTTATTTTATTATATCACATCTCACTATTTGAAATATACCAAGTGTGAGCTGTTGGCAGATTGCCAAATGTAGGAGCGGCGGTAATTTGATATCGAGGACTGAGTTCTGCAAAGCCCGCTGGAGGTAATTGAGAGCAACCGGTAGTAAATTGCAGTAACCGAGCCATTTCCTCTTCGGAAAAATTAGATACGGCAGTCCAGAACCATTCCAAAACCTAAACCAAATAAAGAAATGAGCAAAATTCGTTTCCCGAGCCAGTTCTGGTTTTTATTTTACTTTTCTAAACTCGTAAGACGAGCCGCTAACGGTGTGATTTGCTTTAAAATCAGCGATACTGTAATGTCCAGTACCACACATCAATAACTACGAATATAAATAAATAAATTAACGCACTTAATTCACGTTACGTTATCCGAATTTACCTCTAATTCGTTTTCATCAAAAATACTGAGCAAACTGTCAGGGATTAAATCACTCAATCCCTTAAGAAAAGCTTCCACTTCAAACTTGACGCTAGACGCGAGACGATATAGAGCCAAGGCATCGAGATATTGTAATTTATTCTGATTTGTAACTGATATACGAGCACCATTTGTTACGAGTTCTTCAACCTTCAATAATTGACCAGTGTCACTATATTCCTCTTCCGTAAACGTTAATTCCATTTCTTCCACGTCATTTTCGATTATGTACTTGATTTTAGATACGTACAAATCGGGGTCGTCTTGTTCAAAATACTAAAATTATACCAATTATTATTTATAATTATATAAATATATTTTCTTAAAATTTAAGAAGTACTTACTTTGTAATGAACTCTTAAACCAATTAGTTGTGCAAGAAAGGAGCGAGAGAAGCGAGCTTTAACTAATTGTCTGTACAAACCCCCTAGAGCAGATTCGTATAAACATTTGCCTACTATTTTTCCTGCAAACTCGTAATGTTTTAACTTGAGATGCGCAGGTCGTTTTGGATTTGGATGTACCTAAACGAGTCGATTTGTTATTTTACGTTATTTTACGAAGACGATGACTTACTAAGCTTTGTTTATCGTCTTTAAAGCGCATAAATAACTGGTTTTCGGGATCAAAAATTTCGGAGCATACGATTTCAAACCATTCTCGTCGAAGTCCACCCCAATCGAGCCCTAAAATAAAAAGTAAATTAATACGCTCAAAATGAAAATCCAATATAAAGCAAACCTTGTTCGCCTATAAACGTTATTTCAAAGCTCTTGCACCAATCTGCCGTTGTAAAGCTCTTTGTAGCTTTAGAGGACTAAAAATATAATACAAAATAATAAGATTAATGTTAATTCGTGTATAAATTTCCGGTGGGTTCTTACAGATTCCAACAGTTTGTCACGTTGAATTTTGATTGGCAACTTATCGTGGTAACGTTTTTTATGAACATTTCGTACTTCGTGGTAAAAAAATTCTTGCTTATCTTTAAATGTTTCAGATCCTCCTGTAATATATAAATTTAAATTATTTTTTTTGTTTAATATTTGCTCGTGTTTCATTCTCACCAATATTTTTCAGTAAAAACTGAGTAAACGTAGCTGCGATTACATTTCTTTCTGGTGTCATAAGTTCCACTTTAGGCTGACAACCATCATCAACCACAAACGCTGGTTCTTCGTACTGATTATCCCCATCGCAAAATTGGAACTAGAACGCGAAATTGATAAATTAGAAAAACAAATTTTTGTAAAAAAAATAATATTCACTTTGGTTGATGGACATAACCGAAATGTAGCGAGACGTTTTGGAAAAAACTTGAAAATTGTTTCTTTTATCGTTATTGCTGTCATATAAACAAAAGAAAATTGAAAACATCCCTTTTAAGTGTTTATTGAAACTCATACCTTCGGAGAAATGTAACAATAAACCTTTTTCGCCTTCGAATACTTTTCCTCATTTACGGACAAAAGTTTAGCTTCGTACCAAATATTGTGACTCTTTTTGTCTACATTCTTTTCGACTACATCCACTTCCTTCGCTATATTAAAAAAATCGATAATGAATTTAAAAATCGAAAAAAAAAATCCATCGATATCTACCATTGAGTACAATAATATTGAAATCACCAGTTTTCAATGGTTCGTTGCGATACGTTATGGAAGCTCGGTAACAACCTTCTTCCGTGAGGCAAAATTGTAAAGTGAGACGATGTGTCTCAAGATCGTAATTAAATGTAGCTTGACTGTTTGTAGGTTCTGGCTCACCAGCCTGTAAATATTTTATTATTTCCATTATATTTCCATTATTGATCGAAATTCAGCGCATAAATGATTATAAAGCAATTACTTTAGTCACAATCATGTTATAGCCTGTTACAGCTTCATTAATGTTAGCGAAAGTGCATAAATTATTATAATCATCTCGTGGTTCAATCAATAAATGATGAAACAAACTCTGAGCGCATACTATCGTGGAGCAATGATTCACAAATCCCGTTTTAGACGGATCGGGTGGACCCTAAAATTAAAAAGAAATAAATTATAATTTTAAATTGTTTTATTATTTATTATTTATTTACGTGATACGAAATGTTTAATGAAAGGGCTCCCCTTGACATGATTGTTACCAACCATAACTGAGATTCGATATTCGCCAGATCGGCGAACCGTGAATTTAACGCGTGCAGTATTGGCCAAATTCGGGTCAGTTCCGCCGATTTCCATCGCTGTCGCAACTTTGTAGCTTCCTTGTGTAATTTCAACCAATAAACTATCTTTATTACAAATCGGATAAGGCCTTCCGTTCCGTTGGTAAAACTTGAAGGGAAATAATGTAATTGTAATAATTAAATTTTTAAAAGAGTAATTTTTTACCTTAGCTGCAAAGGAAACGGTATTTCCGACAACTTGCGGCTCGTCCCAATCAAAATTGACTTTGCAATTCTGCGGAACGAGGTATTTTCCAATGACATACTCGAACAAACTCCGCTTGACGATGCTGGGATCAGAGTGGAACACAGGTTGAGTCATACTCGCGACAGCCACCAATGTGGCAACAAATAACGAAAATACAAGCATGCTCCCTAAAACGAAACAAAAAAAAATCAAAAATAAAATCGAAAGCAGAAAAAAACATTACATAAGTCGACTAAATTATTTAAAGATGCGGCATAAATTAAATGGATTATCACCGACAGAATTACGTCGATGAGTTGCTTTAACCACCATAAAAATGTCAAAATAACCGCCGTAGTAAGCAATGTATTCTCACTAATGTCCACCATCGTTAATATTTTGATATTTCGATGCAAAATATTGAGTATCGTCATTTTCATAGACTAATTCTACTTTAGTCGTCAAAGTCTTTTAGTTAATGACATTTCTTCCAGCTGCCAAATGCAGTGACAGAGTTATGATTCACAGGGAATACTCATAAAATAAAATATATACGTTCCAGATAAAAACACGACTCATTCGACCAAAGTTTATGCGAGCTAATGATTACGCCTATAATCTGATACGGCCTTCTTGTCACAAGGCTCTCTTCATACGGTGTTGAAAAAAAAAAATTAAAAAAAAGAATCTTAAATATTAGCAGCGGGGAAATTTCATTATTTCATCGAAGATTCGACTGCATCAAAAATTTTTTTTTTTCTAATGGTTAATCGCCGATAATGTACTGTGCAACATTCTTAGCATATGTCATGTTTTTATTTGATTTGCGAGTATAATTATCATCAATTGTGTTTTTTGAAATTTTCCATTTGGTTCTGTTTGAAAATATAAATGTTTAATGTTGACAGCTGTTTCCAGGCCAGAGAAGATGCGCAGATGTTAACGTTAATCGTTAACTCGTGTAAACATTTGTTTTATTGCATTTATGAAAACAATCCAAACTTGTTCGAAGGTTACTGTCGATCATCATTTCTTCTACCTAAACGGGCAGTAAATGTCTTTTACGACTAAGCCCACGTTATCTCAATGGCGTTACCTATTGAATTACATATTTAACGAGTTCCATAGTGATTCCATCATTATTTAACAACAAGGACGAGCAAGAAGATAATTAAATATTTAAACTAAAAGTTTATTACGCTACTAAATTTACATCAGAATGAATAAATGAATTATTAGAACGACAAAAAAAGCTTACCTAGAGTCCATATTTCTTGCAGAATTGAAAACGCATATTTTTGCCATAATTCCTCTTTCAAATATTTTAGTTCATCTTCGTTCGACAAGGTCTTCTTGGCTCGCTGCCAATCGCGAATACCTTTTCCGATCAGTTTTTCAACGTTGCTGTCATCGAACTGAATCACATCGTCGAGTGTAACGAGAGGTGGTAAAAGCCTCGCCAAAAAAAAGAACAACAATCAACTTTGATCCTCTCAAGTTAAAAATGAGAAAATAACATTTATAATCCGGCCATTTTCTGCGCGCCGAGAAAGACGCGTCCGACCAAAAAAAAAATATTCCCCGGACTCAAACCGTTCCACCGCACTAATTAAATGGATGCATTACGTTAAATGCGCGCTAATTCCTTACTAACTTGTCATTAGGTTTTAGCGAAATTGGAATTTTATCCAGAGAAAAACAAATAAAAAAAATTATTTTTGCATTAAATTCGCAATTATGTATAAATAATTATTTTATCATTTAATAATTCTTACCTTTGCTGATATGAACTTAGGCTGTTGTCTTGAAACCACTGCTGCAAAATAAGTTGGTCTTTAAGCCCTTGTGCAGCTGTTTTAAATCTCACGCGATCCTCATTTTTAAATTTTAGCAATGCTTTCGAAGGATGTTCCGCATCTATGAGTTCCAAAAAATTGCTAACACCTAAATAAAACAAAACACAAAAAAAAAAAAAAAAAAATTACATTTTATTTTATAAAAAATATTCATCGTAAAATTGGCAATTTATCAACAAAAAAAAACAATCATTCGATTCATCCCACTTCCAATTAATTAATTGAAATTAAATCGTTCAAAAACCAATTTCATGCAACGCGATGCTTCGATCAATTCGGAGAAAGAAAATACTCGATGTTGCAAGCAAAAAAATATGGAAAAATATCGTGAAAAAATTGAAAACCGGTGAAAAACGAGCACTTACATTTAAAAAAAATTGTAAAATGCAAAATCTTAGCAGCTTTTTCTCGTCTCCATTTTCTTACAGTTTTGATTTGTGTTATATTCTACACGTACTACATACACGTTGGTTCAAGGTTGTCATAGTGATAAGAGCCAATGCAGTGCACGTTACGTTAGCCGAGCACCCATTGATCGATAAGCTTCAGCCTCCCCCTTTGCGCGCGTGGCAGAATCCAGTTTTCATCTCGCCGTACCCTATCATTTGTTTTCTTCCTAAAACCGATTTCACTTTTCAGTGAAATTAGTTACCTAATTTTGTCTCATCATTATTATTTTTTTAACGGCGGCACCGACAACTCTTTGTTTTTCTGTAAATTTCACTGTGTTAAATACCGGAACCTATAATTTTATGATGAAAATAAAACAACTCTTACCTGAATCGAGAATATTATTTTTGTATTTACCAAAACCACTTTCTTGTAGCCACTTGACGACTAGTGATTTATTATGCTCTATCACATTCTTTCTATGCAAAACAAGTCCTAAAAATGTGACAGTGGCAGTGACTATGAATAAACTTTTGATGTCGACTATCATGATTGGTACATCTGTGGAAGCACACGTCTACAAGGCACTCACTCCTTAGCTGACAGGTGTGGCAATAGCGCTTAATGACACACAAATTATGGCGGTTCACTATTCAATGTTGCGCATCACTGCAATTTTTTTATCATCAGAATAACTTTTTCTATCAACACTCAATTTGTTTCATTTCTCTATTCGCCTATTATTTCTTAATTTCTACGATTAAATCAATTAAATTGGATCCAACCAGAGTGTCCGTAAGAAGGCGACAACCATATTTGTTTAAATATTGGCCGCAGCTGTAGGACGAAATGTGAGATTAAGCCGGCAGTAAGAAATCTCGATAAGAAACCGATGAGTAGAGTGCGCGCGCACGGCTATTACAGCACTCCAAGCGGTAGTATAACGTAACGCTTAAACGAATTTTATTACATACTGAATACAATCAAATTAAACTACAAAACAAAGATACGTTTTATTTCGAGTTTAAAATTATAAAACAAATATAACAATCATATAACAAAATAGATTTAATGTAGATTAGTAACGCCATCTCGATGTCATTCGCAAAACTAATAGAGTTACCGGAAATAGAACTTTTATGCACAATTCAAACAGGATGTGGTAATAAAGCGCTACCTTCGTTACCAAAAGAAGGCCCACAAAGTCCTTGATATCTGATGGGTAAGTAGTAATAAATTAGCGTGAAAGGCGAATTTTTGTGTGTACGCATAAATCTGTTGCGGTTTGCGAGAGTACGTTATATTGTTCGTTTAGTTCGTGAATGAATGTTGAGTTAACAAAAAAAATGTGAAAAAAATGGGAGTAACATCGGACAATATAAAGTAGGTTTGCTTTCTTCGCACCTCACTAGGCTTAACCCGGTCTAAATTTTTATCAGTTTTTTCTCCCACAAATGTGATTGAAAGCGATTTGAAACAAACTGCGTGAATTATGGATTATTGATTTCAAATTGGTCGGATTCGAGTCGTTTTGATTTTTTAAACCGTCGAGCACATTTCGAATGGAAATGTTTAATTAAAAAAAAATTAAATCAATAGAATTTAAGCTAAACTATCTTACTCTGATCAAGAATACAAACAAACAAACACTCTGTTCGCGAATGTGTGTCATCATCTCTCATTTAATTACCAATTAGTAATTTAACTACAAACAAAAACTGGGCATTAATTTGTCTTAAAAGTAACAAAAACTGTCTCTATTTACAACGACTGCACGTTTATTATAGTATCTCGGTGAGTGAGTCGTAAAATTCTCGAATATTTAAATAAAAAATCAAATTAATACAAAATTGCTTATTTTTTGCAGCAGAAGCGACTCTGAAAGATGCTTCCTGTCTCGTAAGCAGCCTCGCACACTGCGATGGACGGTCATCGTCTTCGAGCGGGTGCCAGCAACTATCCAGAGACATGAAACGAGTCTCGAGATACGACATAGTTCAGAACAAGAAACTGAAGAAAGATAACGAGACAAAGTCGGTCCTAGAATCGAAGCCGATTCTCACGGCTCAAGACGTCAGCATAATGGTGTCTCAGGATGAAGCAACACTCAGGAAATTAATTCACGACGAAATAATTTGCTTAACCCAAGAACGGGGCTCGGAAAAAAGTATTTGTCCTTCAGAAGTAGCGAGAAAACTGTTTCCTAATGGATGGCGAAGTGTGATGCAGTTGGTCAGAGATGTAGGCAGCGATTTGGCATTGGAAGGTAGAATATTGATTCTGCAAAAGGGACAAGCGATTAATCCTGAAAATGTGCGAGGACCCATTAGATTTCGCTACGTTCAGTGAGTGCCAAACCCATTGATATTTGTTTTCAGGTACCTGAAGGTTCCGTCATGTCCAAACATGCATTCCCAAGTTCCTCTTATTCTAGGCAATAATATTTTGCAAAGGTGGAAATGAAAAAAAAATTAATATTAATAATAAATATCATATTAAGGTACACATGAAATGTGTATAATTATATATCATGTTAACAGATTTTAAAATTAAATTGTAGAAGCGATTATAGAGAGTTTTTTTTATGTTTTATTTTGTTTATTTTTGGTTTTTTTTAAATATTTTTTTGTATCGGGGTACTCGGAACACATTTTTCACTTTGCATTTATTTATTATTATTTTTTCACTTAGTTGAAAATACCGTATCAGTATGGAAAAAAAAATTGTTTAGACATTTGTTTAGTATCGAATATGCTCAATTTGGAAGAATAATATTTTGTTTCGATGATTGCAAAGTGGGAAATAGGACTAAGTTTCCGAGTAGCCCTCGTGTAATTGATTGTGAATGTTTACAATGCACTGCACGCATTGTAAGCCATGTGTTTTACCTTCCTATTTGCACAGTTCTGTGTGATTAATACCATCCTTTAAATTTGAAGTATATGACCTTAAGTGGTTTCGTAGTCAGTAACGGTGAATTGTATCCTATAATGTCAATCATAATTATTAATTATGCGTTGTTTAGCTGAAAGCAGTATTTTTAATTTTATAAAAATGTAGAACTGCACTTTGAAAGTGACATAATCTATTTTTATTATTTTAAATTGTCACAAATCACATTTCTTGGCAATTTCTCGCATTTAGTTAATTTTTTTTCCTTATCGATAAATTATAATAATTGAATGTTCGCTAGAATTTTTATTTACAAATTTTTCCTAATTATTATTATTAATTTAATTAATTGAAAAAGAATGATTCCTAGTACTTGCCAAAGATTTTTCTCGTTAACTAGAAAGGTAAACAAAGTGTCAATTGATTTTTTTTGAGGCATTTAAATGTTAAACATGCCAAAAGAAAAAAATTTAAAAATTAAAATTTAAATATTAGTTTTGCTTTGTAGGGATAAGTATTGAAATGTGCCTTTTTGCATGCTCTAGCATCGCATTTATAAATTTTTATACTGAAACGAGTTTGTGTCCTAAATTTGATTACTCGCAATATTTGAAATGTTTCCTACTGTATCACGATTTTTTTTATTTATACTAAAACGCTGAAAGTTTCCTAAAAATTAAATAAAAGCCAAAGAGCGTAGAAATCGTTTTTAAATTTACAATAATAATTATTTCTATTTGATTTTTTATTTTAAATCTTTGTACCCACGTATTATTGTGGCATAGAGGAATATGTTTAGTTGTTATGTACCAGTTTGTTTTTTGAGAATTAAATAAACAATAAATAAACTTATACGTCTGTCGTCATTTTTTTTTGACATCATTTAAAAACCCTTTCTTTTATTTTGCTTAATACTTGCTCGTACTTTTCTTACAGATTTTTGAAAATTTTACTTATGGCGTCGTCATCGTATGTTGGAAGACGAATCGTGAGCGCGGGGTACTACGGTACTGTTCGTTATGTCGGTCCGATTCCGCCAACGGAAGGTAAATATTTTAATGTTTTAGTTCCGAGTACGTATTGAGTTTTCTGTTTGTTACAGGTGAATGGTTAGGAATTGATTGGGACAATCCGAATCGCGGTAAACACGACGGCACTCACGAAGGAGTAAAGTATTTTACAGCCAGGTATTATTCCGTGGTTTATAGTTATTAACGGGTCTAAACTTTTTTTATATTTTAAAACAGCTATCCAACATCGGGGAGTTTTCTACGTCCGCAAAAAGCTGTAAGTCATTTTTTTTCTCAAAATATCGGGATCGAAATAGCCGATTGCTTTACTCGTTATAGGAGTTTGGAATTACTTATTCGGATGCTGTAATTCAAAAGTACGGGTTTCAAAAAGACGATAGTGCGAACGATCAAGGTGACACTTATATCGGGTCAAATAGTGTAATTAAGCCGATAGAATTTATTGGATTTGACAAAATAGGACAAATACAAAGGTTCGAAACATTTTATCGTTATCATAAACTCGAAAAATAAAGTTGTTTTTTTTGTGTTATTTTTTTTATAGTCAATTTCATCAATTGAGGGAAATCTGTTTACATTCCATGAAGATTTTTGGAACGGACGACGATAACGTTAATGAATTGACACCGAACGTCGTTGAACTCGACCTGTCAGAAAGTCTATTGACGTCATGGTTCGACGTGGCTCGAATAATTAAAAAATTTAAACATTTGAAGATTCTGCACCTAAAGTAAATTTTGATAAGTACTTACGAGAAAGTGTATACCGGTATGTTAATATTATATATTTTTTTAAATAAATTTTAGCGACAACCGACTCGTCATTTCAACAGACAATGATTTGAAAGCATCTTTTAAAACTGTTAGTGCAATTTATTTAACTAGAGTTCAGTACGACTGGAATCAAGTTTTGACGTGCGCAGAAATGTGGCCTCACATATCCGAGCTGGTAATCGCCTACAATAATATCGGCATAATCACTCAGCCAAAAGAGCCCTTATTTGAAAATTTGGAAAAATTAGACATGGATTCGAATCGAATCGAAGGATGGCAACAAATCTTAAACCTCGGCCATTTGCCAAAGTAATGGGCTTGATAAACTGCCGGCGATTATAATTCAATTTAATTTTCATTTATCATCATAGATTACAATATTTGAATGTCAACAATTGCGGGATCGAGTCGATATTTTTTCCAAACGCGTTACCCGGACATAAGACATCGAGCTTTCCGCAACTGCAAATTCTCGGTCTTAACGATAACAAATGTGACAAAGTATGAGTAAAATTTTCTCTTTTTAACGATTAAAAAATCATTTTTCCGGTTGTGTTTACAGTGGATACACATCGCTGAATTGAACAAATTAAAAAAATTGAAGGAATTGCGAATGAGGAATAACCCAATTTGCGATACGGAAACACCGGCTCTTCTTCGTCAGCTCTTCATCGCTAAAATCGGCGGACTTAAAATGTTAAATCGTGTTCAGGTTGAGATAATGTGGTAAATTAATGATGACGAGAGTTTCATTTTGTCGAATAACATTTCAGGTCACGTCTGATGAAAGAAGGGGAGCGGAGATTGATTATTTAAAGAAGTATGGCTTATTATGGATTCAAATTAATGGTCAAAAATTAGTCGATGCGGGGAGTATTCTTCCTTCGGAATTTTTAACCGAACATCCACGTTATTTAGAACTCGTAAAACGTAAATGGATATTTATAAAAAAAAATTTTAAAAAATAAATAGATGATGTGATTTTTATTTATATTTTTTCTTTTTAATTTTAGAATATGGCGCTGCTGAAGAATCAGAATATAAAATTACTAAACAGACCTTGAAAAATAAATTAGTATCTTTGAAAATATGCAGTCCACTATTACCAAACATGGACCCAATAATTAAAAAATTACCTCGTAATTATTTTTAAACTTGTTTTGTATTATTTTTTTAATACCTAGTTTATTTTTAGTGACTATGTCCGTACTAAAGTTAAAAAGTATGTTGCCAAAATTACTAAAATTAGATGCACAATCAATCAACTTGAGTTATAAACCAGAAAAGGTAATGGTTAATTTAACGATCATACAAATAAGTTTGTATTTTTATTTATAACTTTCAGGTAATCGATCGTGAAGTGGAAATTCCACTTGATAATGACCTGCAGGAACTTAATTTTTTTTCTATCGAAAATAACGACACTATACTCGTCAGATGGTAATCATTTCGACTTCATTTTGTGGGTCGTTGTACAGAATTGATATTTTGTACGCGTGAATAATGTTAAATGTATAAAAACATACGCACGGCTTATTCACGCTTTTAAATTATGAATAAACAAATGTTTCATCACACTGGGAAAAAAAAACAGAAAAATGTCTTTTCACTCTCCGCACGATGCAGTTCATTTTAAATAGAAAATAAAGGTTTAGTCCGGGGTCGAGAGAAACTCGTATTTAGACAATTGTTCGGTCCTTCTCAATTCGAATCTCAATGTCACATTTAATTATATTACAGTAGCTGAAGGCAATCGAAAAGGTATTTTGAAATGTTTTTGCTAAAAATTTGTTTTATTTTACAGTATTTTGGGTTACTTTTGAGTGCAAGGTCTGGATTTTTAATAAGATACTAACACTATAGGTGTACTTGGTTAAATTTTTATTTTTTATCCTTTATCTTTATACAGAAATTTTTTAAGTTTTCATACGCATTTTAGATTAATACTGACAAATTTTCTATTCTCTAATTAAAAAACACCCTATTCACACGAGTAATAAAAAATATAATATATCAAAGACAAAATTTTCATTTAAAAAAAAAATAATTCCATCTATATAGATTAGATCTTGACTAACTGTAAGGTTCATGCGGGGCAAAAATAAACTGGCAGCACCTTTAAATTATCAATATTAAATGTTTATCTACCGTTTCAATCACAGTTCTGTTTGGTGTGAAATCAAATTTACATTGTCAAAAGTTCTTGTAAAATCTACGGAACAAATTTGAACTGAAGTAGGAATGTAATGGGAAACTTGAAAAAACACATATTAAAAATAAGTTATTTAAAAAAAGTATATATTATTCAACGAACCATGATTACGAATAGTTAATCATGAGTTAACGCCCTATGCAGTTGCGACAACTCCATTGAGCAAAGGCCACGGTTTTAAAATTTTTTTAATCATCAAACTATTCAATTTTTAAGCATTATCCTCATTAGCTGCGACTTTGACCATTACTATCTGAACTCGAGGATGTACTCTCCTCCGCCGATAAGTTTCCCGCGAGTGATGCTTGTAAAGCCGCTGGTGTTAACCATTCCTGAGGCAAACAGCGTTGTAAAAATGGAACGCAGGAACTAAAATGTGCTAATCGATTGACCCACGTTGGGATGTCGTTGCCGCTTAAAATCTGCAAAAAAATATTGAAAATATTTAATGAAAGAATATAAATTTGATTATTTTTCCTTAAAAGTTCGCTATCGAACGGTCGTTCGATCAAATTACTCATAACATAGCGACAGCAGCTGGAATGCTTTTTATCCTCATATTACTAATCTGCTTCGCATTGCGCAATGTAATTAATGTTACCGTCGTTAAAAATAATTTCAAAATTACTGGATTCATGACATAAACTCGGGGAGCAATGCTCAATACACCATACGTACTTGAGCTAACATGGACGAAAAATGGTTGCAATTCTTATGCATCAAGTGATATTTATCACCCCGAAATTCTTTCCCAGATTCGTTCACAATTCTTCTAACATCCAACTCGGTAAAATCTGTATATCCCAAGCGAATGGACTGCCTAAAACAATTTAAAAAATTAATTTCTTTAAAATATACAATTCAGTAACAAATTTACTTGAATTTAAATTGGTCGCCCAAGTCTTCAGCATCGCGAGGAGTAATTTCAAAAATTCCAGAAAAAGGGTATTGGTGTCCTCCGTAAGCGTACTCTGTGCCATAAACTTGAACGCCGGAATGGTAAACCCCAATGCCTAACATATGCGCGACGTACAAATCGTTGATCCAATTCTATAAAAATCCCCAAAATAAAAATTTGTACAAAAATTAAATGTATATAATTAATTATATACCATATCGTAGACGTTCAGGATCACGGGTTCCCTGGCCATTTTGAATTTTGTTTCGCAGTCAATTCACCTATAAGATGAAAAATGTATAAACATGATTTCAAAAATGAAAATAAACACTAGAATTCTTTTTTAAAGTATAAAATTACAGTATTTACGAGCTAATATACCTTTAATATATCTTTCTTCCTTCAAAAGATTGAGTGAGATCAGCAAACTATCGAATCCATACGGCAGATTATTAGCTTTTTCACCAAGTAAGCAATTTCTAAAAATATTATTCAGTCTTTTGCAAGTCTCAAACAAACATCAGCACATTCGTCTTCAATCACAAAACGATTCGCGCGTCCTCAGCACTCGCCTACACTCACCACCAGACTGATTTCTTCGCTCAATTATTATTCTCGACCTCAAGCTTCGACGAATTTAGAGATTATTTACCACTTCCGGTTCGAAAACAACCAGTATGATAACAACATAAGGCCGTATGGTTCCAATAGAAATTAATCTTTAGTGTGAATTTGAAGATAAAATTATTATTAAAATTATTGATATTAGATTTAATAAACGCAAATCGAAGCACGAATAGGAGCAACACTAGATTTTATTAAACGCGAGGTACGATTGAGGCTAGGATATCATATGACTCGCGAAAGCCTATCACGAGCGTAGAAAAATGAAACTGAAAGGGATTTCCCCGACAGTGATTTCGTATATAAACGTGTTCTTAATGTATTGCTTATTGTGCCGAAGGTTTTCGTCGTAAAGTCTACGTGTTGCATACAACCAGTGCGAAAAATGGCAACTTCGAGGGATCAATCCGAAGAATTACTTCCACGAGAGTATCAGGTAAGTACATTTCTTATTCTGGAAAGTTGATAAATGTTTACTTTACGGTTTTCAGTCCACTTACACCTGCGATGGGCTGACAACACCTTACTAGTAAAGTGGACTGGAAATTGAAACTTAAATCGAATTTCAGTGCGTTTCCGGCAAAAACAGATTGCAGATTCGGAATCTGCACATAAAACTATGTCTAGTTGGTAATTTTTATCAAAATTAGTCAGGTGCCTCTAAACTACACTTTAGCCTTCACGGATGTTAATAGATGCAACAACATCTTCAGTTAAAAATGAAAAATTTAAATTCCTACTGATGTGACATATTGATACTAACTAGCAGGAACGGTGGAATTGAAGCTTTTTATTTAAAATTTAAAGAAATTATTGCATCATTGCATTCTTTCGGTACTGTACTGGTACCGTACATAACTAATGTGAATTAATTATGAATTTGAAGATTTATTTGTTTCAATTCTTTAAAGTTTCAATTTTTTGTGCCTGCATAATAATAGTTGTTGTGTAATCATAGACCTGCATAGGTCTGTAGTGTAATTAAACTAAAAAGTCAAACTAAAAATTTATTTTCGAAAAAACTGCTTAGCATCTGCTACCAATAAACAAATGCGTTAACTCGGGAATTTCCCTTATTGATTTTTTTGTTTTTTGTTTTGTTTGGTTTCGTTTTATTTTTTAAAGCTAACTTTTTCGAGACATATTGTGTCTGGAAATTTGAGGCTGAAGTCAAAAGTTTAGACATTCACTAAGTTTACAAGAACACGCTTTTCTGGAAAATGACGTCATCATTTATCAAGTGGAAAAGTGGAAACTAGAGTGAATACTCCATTTTTTACTTTTCCACTTGAGAAATAATGACGTCAATTTACAGAAAAGTGTGTCCACGTAACTAGAGTAATGGGTACAGTATTTAGTTATCTATAACTGGTTTCGGTTTACTGACAAGTGGATGATGACACTTATAAATTCTTTACAAAATCAAAAGTAAATTATTTATCATTTAGTCACATTTTCATTTTTCTCGCAATAAATGTTACGATTTTAACACTCGAAATCAAACAGAAATACATCATTAGATTCATTTATATTTATAAGGTGGAACTACTGGAAAAAGCAATTAAGAAGAATATAGTAGTTTGCCTTGGGACAGGATCGGGGAAAACATTTATCGCCGTCATGCTAATCAGAGAAATGATGGAATCTATTAAGAAACCATTTAAAAATGGAGGCAAACGTACCTTTTTCCTCGCTAAAACAGGTGCTTTAATTTTTATTTTATTGAATTTTTTTATTAATTATAAGTATTTAGTACCTCTGGTAGCTCAGCAAGCTACCGTCATCAGACAGCACACGGGATTGCAAGTCGGGCATTACACGGGAGCCGATAACGTGGATGCGTGGGATCTCGACGTGTGGAAAAGAGAATTCGAAAAGAACGAAGTTCTCGTAATGACTACGCAAATTTTAGTCAACATCCTCAACATGGCTTTCATACAGCTATCGCAAATCAACTTGTTAATCTTCGACGAATGTCATCACGCTGTTGGAGGAGATCCGATCGTGCAAGTGATGAAAAATTTTGCGAGATGCAGTCTCAAAGAGCAACCGAAAGTCATGGGTCTTACAGCGTCGGTTCTTAACGGCAAATGCAAGCCGAATCAAATCATTGGCAAAATTAAAAGTTTGGAAATCCGAATGCATTGCGTGATCGAAACTCCGACTGACACCTTGGTCGCCGCACATTTTTCGACTAAACCGAAGGAATTATTCATTTGTTGTAGCGATTTGAGCGTTTACGATTCGTTGAAAAATGGATTAGTCACCGCCTTGAAGAGCCAATTGGACCTACTACCCAAAATACCCAGCGAGAAGGATTTAGAGAAGTTTGCCGTGAATATCGACGACGACGAAGAGGACGAAGAGGATTTTGACGACGATTTCGATGACGAAGACGAGTTTAAACACATTATCGGTCCCGTTATTAAACTAAGCAGGCTGTTAAAGGATCTTATGTTCGCCGTCCAAGAGTTGGGGCTGTGGTGCACGAACATAATAGCGAAGCAAATGGTCGTAGAATTGGCTAAAATCGAAGACGATGTCACCGAAGAGAACATGGAGCATTTTCGCAGTGTTAAACCTTTCATCGAAAACATGGTTGCTGGATTCGAAAAATATTTCGAAAAATTTGATAAATACACCAAATGCGAATTGATGATGAGGTTTTCGTCGCACAAAGTCAGGAGATTATTCGAAACACTCTTGAAATACAAGCCGACCAATGTACAGCCGAACGAGGAGCTGATTCGCCAGAAACAGCTTTTGATGAACGTCAGTTCGAACGACAAAGCGGCGATGAAGGAATTCGACGAGCGTTGCCCGAAATCGGACGACTTTAAAGCAATTATTTTTGTCGAAAGAAGATCCACCGCTTGGGTCATCAATAGATTTATTCACCAATTAAAGGAACACAATGAAGACTACCATTTTATTACATCGGAATTCGTCATGGGTCACGGAGCAGATCCGGCAAAATTAAACTACGCTCAAATGAAATCGAGAAAACAGGCTGAGAAGATTCTAAAGTTCCGTTTGAAAGAATGTAATGTCTTAGTGGCCACTAGAGTCGTCGAGGAGGGAATGGACATTCCTACATGTAATCTGGTCATTCGGTTCGACGAGCCTAAAGATTTCCGAGCGTACGTGCAATCGAAGGGAAGAGCTCGAGCGGTCGATTCTAATTATATAATGTTGGTGAAAGAAGATGATTACGAAAATCTAAGTGGGAATATTGCGTTGTATCGCAACATCGAAGACGTAAGCGGATAATGAGAATATGCAGTGGTTTTTTTGTGACACCTTGTCCATTTTAAATCATATTGGCACATGTTGTCACACAAAAATAACACCGCATGTTTAGTATTTTTTGTATAAAAGTTGCAATGTTGTGTATAATTTAGGCGCTTCAAGAGATATGCAAGGAGCGGATGCCACCAACCGAGAGAGAAATCGCAAACTTTTACGATATGGATATCCCGCCATATTATACGAGAGGCTTAGAAGGGCCCGTTGTAACGATGTTCAGTTGCATACAATTAGTGAACAGGTATGTATGGATTTTTGTAGCGCGAAATAATTTTCTTTTAAACTTATTTTTTTTTTAATTGTATCTTATAGATATTGCGCGTTACTTCCCAAGGACAAATTTACTCGTTTAAGTCCGAGAATAAAATTTCAGAAAATTTTACCTAAATGTCCTCCGCCACTCGGCGATGTCGATGCCGATGATCCAGATTTGTGGGACGATTTCGACGTTCTCTTATCGAACGCTGTTCAGGGAGAAAAATATGAATTTCGGTGCATATTGTGGCTTCCTGTCAATTCATCGGTGCGCAAAGGAATCAAAGTAAGTTATTTTTCCTTTTTATTTACTCGCATCTTACGATAAAAATTATCTTAGGGCGACATAATGGGTTCCCTTAAGCTAGCCAAGAAATCGGTAGCTATGACGGCTTGCATTCTTCTTCACAAATGTGGTAATCAAAATGAGCGAGCTATCTATCGATAAAACAAAAATTTAATTATGGAATTTGTTGCATTAGGTGAATTGACCAACGATTTAAATCCATCGTGCAGAGACCATTCGGAATTTACTCGCCAGCTAGTCACGGTGGAAGAGGAAGAAGTATCGCCCGGAAGCCCACTGCCGGGGTCTTTGAAACGACGTCAATTGTATCGAAAACAGGTAGTGAAAAGAATTCAATACGTTGTTTGGCAGTCATTTTTTACTTCTTTCTTTAATTTATAGGTTGCCCCGCAGTTCAAAGTGTGTCCGCGTCCAAATGTGCCTTGCTACATGTATCTCTTTCGTATAAAACTTTCCGAGTGGACTAAAGACAAAATTGGCGGAACCATGTACGATTCGGAAAAGTGTTGCCACAATTTTGGAATAATTACTAGCTGCGCGTTGCCAGAGGTAGGTGCCTTTTATTTTTACTTCTTTTTACGGCTTTTTAATCGAATATAATGTTAGGTCAATCCCTTTCCAATTTTCACGCGACATGGCAAACACTGGGTCGAAATTGTCGAAGTAGAGAAGGATTTAAAATTCGAAAACCTCGAATTGGAACAGTTGGCGAGGTTTCATCGCAATTTTTTTATCCAGTTTTTGAGAATTAACTCGATTCCAATGGACTTTAATCCTTTGGGAGCGGACATGTCATTTTTTGTTATTCCTATTATAAATTGTAAGCAAAAAAATTCATAACGCTCGATTCGTGTTTATTCGCGAGCCGACCTCGGATTTGTCGTTAATTTTTTATTATGGTTTGTAGATGGCGCCGCCAGTGAACCCTTGTACTTTCCCGATTGGGAGTTGATCGAAGATGTAAATAAACACGAGTTTGGCGATTTACCCTCCGAAAGGGAGCGGGCGAAATTTCAATTCGAAGAAGGCAAATTCGCAGATAGCGTCGTAACACCGTTGTATTTAACGGAGAGATTGTTTTATGTTGTGAAACGCACGATGAATGGAATCAATCCATCCTATCCATTCCCGAACGAGCAGTTTAAAACGTTTACTCAGTATTACAAAAAAAGTACGACGTGGCGATTCAAAGTATGACTCAACCATTAATAGCCGTTCGATTGATTACCGACGTCGGACTAAACATGCTTCCCATCAAAGTCGAAAAAACGGCCAAGAAAAAGAGCATGGTTCTCAACGGCGAAGTCGTGGATAGAGAAACATTCCTGGTGCCCGAAGTTTGCAGCGTTTTACCGATAAGAGCGTCACATTTCAACCAAGGAACGATGATACCTTCCATCCTTTATCGTTTAAACGATCTATTTTTGGCGCACGAATTTTTGAAGGAAGTGTCCGCCGACTCGCATTGTATAAACGTGAGCGATATGATTCACAGCGCGTGGTCCAATGTGGAAAAGAAATGCCGAGACGCGGCGGTCAAGAACGAAAACAATTGGGAATTCGATTACAAAATCGAAAATGGCATCCAGTTTTCGACCGCCGAAGCGGATCCAGCGCCGCACGTGATTTTGAATGCGCTCACGACTCGCGCAGCGAACGATTGCTTCGATTTGGAGAGATTGGAGTTCTTGGGCGATTCCTTTTTGAAGTATGTGACTACGCTCTATCTCTTTAGCGAGTTTCCGAACGCCGACGAGGGCAGATTGACCAGTGGAAGAGGGACTTTGGTGTCGAATTCGCATCTGTATCGCTTAGCTAAGAGCGTGGGGTTATCTGAATTAGTCAAGACCGAGATATTTTCTCCAGCCAGTCATTGGTTGCCGCCGGGTTTCACGATGAAGAGAGAATCCGAGTACAGGTTAATCGAGGCAGGAATGCCCTTTCACGCGTGGAAATATTTCATCGGTTACGATTTGACGAAAATGGACAATGGACAAATCTGGAATTTGGCTATTCTAACTCATAACAAAGAAAAAACGAAATCTGTCGGCAAAAGCGCGGATGACATCGTTCATTTGGTGAAGGACGAAAATGTGATGAATTTGGCCAAGTATCAGCTGATCGCGGACAAAAGTGTCGCCGACGGCGTCGAAGCGATTCTAGGAGCGTATTTGTTGTATTCGGGACCGAAAGCAGCTCTGCGTTTTCTCGTTTATCTAGGATTTAAGATATTTCCAGTCGATGAATCGACCGGGATGAGCGAGATTAGACCGTACAACTTTCCGACTACGGCTTTGATTAATCCGCAGAAAGCCATACCGGCGAAACTGCTGGCCGGATTAGACGCTTTCGAAGAAGGGATCGGCTACGTTTTTCGCGATAAATCGTTTCTTGTTCAAGCTTTCACTCATCCTTCGTATTACAATAATCAGGTGACTGATTGCTATCAGAGACTTGAATTTCTCGGCGATGCGATTTTAGGTACTTTAAACCGCTTTAAACATCTTTTTAAAAAAACATTATTATTTTTTAAATTTATTTTTATTACAGATTATTTGATTACGTGGCATTTATTCGAAGACAAAAGGAAGTTTACACCGGGGAAGCTGACCGATATGAGATCGGCTTTAGTTAATAACGTCACGTTCGCTAAATTAGCCATTCAGTCGCACTTTAATTATCATCTGAATGCGAGAAGCCCATCTTTGTTTAACGCCATAACTAAATTTTTGGCATTAGCTGAGAGAGATAAGTTAAACGTTAAAGTCAGTTTTAAACTCGTGAGTAAATTATTCGAATGTGCTTTATCATTTTTGATTCGATTTCAGCTTTTATTCGAAGAAAACGAGTGCTCGGATGAGGAGGAAGTCGAAGTACCCAAAGCGTTGGGCGATATATTCGAATCGGTAGCTGGGGCTATTTATTTGGACAGTGGGTGTAGTTTGGACGCGGTTTGGAAAGTTTATTTCAAAATGATGGAACAGATTATTAGTGCGTTTATTAAGGTCGGGCTAATTTCGAAAAATATTTACAATTTTTGTCGTTATTGCAGAAGAGTATACGATAAATACACCCAAGGCCCCAGTTCGAGAAGTCTACGAGTTGTTTCCCGACATACAGTTCAGGTATTTAATAATTGAATGAAGGAGTTCTTAGCTCGCGATCTTATTGTTTTCTCGATTTTGTAGCAAGGCGAAACCGGTAGTAAAAAAAGAGGAAGACGAACCGCAGAAATATATTGTGACGGTGCGATTAGCCGCAAAAACATTCCGGGGAGTCGGACCGAACGCCAGACAAGCTAAAATAAACGTCGCGAAGGTTATTTTGCGATTCGTGAAGAAAAGTCCTAAAAATATGAAGATTATGGGCGGCGTAGATCCGAATTTGGCGAATTCGGCGGAGGAGCAAAAACCTCTGACTTTGGATGATATTTTTGAAATGGATGAAATCGAGGTGGAGGAAGAAGATGAAGTCGAGGCTATGGACGTGGTTTAATAGATTGTCACTCGATTCATCGTTAATTATCTTAAAAAAGCATTGATAAGTGGCTGATGTGCCATTTTGAACATATTTTATCACCGATGCAATATTTTACAAAATGGTGCATCAGCTACTTGGCAATACTTTTAATTATCATAGTGGGGGTTTCAATATATTATAAGATTTTAATTCTCTAAAAAGTAGTAAAGTTGTATTTAATAAAATATTTTATCCATTGTAGTTTTCAATAATCCACAGAAATAAATAAAATATGTAGCACGATTTTCAATCATATATTTTGGTTGGGCATTTGTTTACTTTTGGTAATACATTACAGGTTCCTTTCTATGGTTAATAAAAAGTTCCACTTTCGCATTCACTTTCTGTTCTTTTATCTGGTGCCGTTACGTGTTCTTCCTCCTCCTCATTTTCGGTCCATAAATAATCCCACGATTTGACGATTTGAATTAATTTCATAACGGAATCACTAATACGTTGTTTAGTCCTTCGATTATAGATATCTTTCTCCAAAGGCGTCAAAACTGCATCGTTCAAAGCCTCCACGAACAACTCGTCATGAAGTTTGAGTAATTCAGGTAAGCGGTCATCAGATGCTAAATGTGCTAGAGCAATTAAGGTCGCACTATGCGTCGCCCAGTTGACAATCGCATCGTCTTGGACGGCATTATAATTGGCAAGGTCGATGCTACGATTGGAATTAAATAAGTAAATAAGTAAAGAAATGGTTAAGAATAGTTTAAAGAAATTTTTTTGTGAGTTTTACCGAAAAGAATTCATCTTAGCTGATCTTCGTCACCGCATATACCGCGGTGTTTGTCAAGTTCGTCCGTGAAGATTTAGGACAGTTTCTGAATGCGGCAAAAAACCAAACCAGAGTGTTTAGGTCGTTCATAAAGTACGTAACGCAAGAATTGTCGTTTTTGGACCCCATTTCTTCTCTTGTAACACACCCGTAACACACTAATTAACCCCACCCTCCCCCTGCCCGTAACGTAACATTTTTAAGTTTTTTCAAATTTTTTCAAATTTTTTCAAATTTCAAAGTGTTACTAACTCTTTAAATTTACCTCCCCCCCTCCCCCCCCCACCCCCCTTATTATTATTTTTATTATTCTTATTCCACCTAATTAACCTCCATGTTCTCTTGGCAAGACTAAAATGAGTATTTTTTAAAACATTTTTTAACATTACGAGACTTAAAAAATGATACAGTTTTGGATGCTAAAATCGAGTTTGTGTTTATTTAATTGTACAAATAAGAAATACATAAAAATATCAGAAAATATGTAACTTTTACTAGCTTGGTATTTTTTTTTTTAAAAAAAACCATTAGATTTTCATTCACTGAAAAGATTTTGGGGCAAACGTATCCTGAAACTTAAAAAAAATTATCAAAATCTAAATTTAAACCCGATGATTCACTTGGGTCGTTTTCTTTGTGAATGGGCATTGCTAAAGGCATGACAATAGACATAACTTGCCCAAAGCCATGACCAAGGGCATTAAACATCACCTCGAGTTGTTCGCGAGACACTCGGGTCACTGAAGGTGGTGATGTGTTGATGTCATTTTCTCCACGCTCGAATCCTTTTAACTCTTTATAGTTTGGTCTATTATCACTTTTGGGAATTGTGGCTTTGACATCATTGTCTCTAAAATACGGTAAAGGTAGTGGCGGCAAAGTGGTTTGTTGTTCGGTCATAGCAATTCGCTGCGTCGTCGTCGTAAGTTTTTCCAAAACTCTCGGATTAGTCGGTTGAGTGCTTTGTAATATTTTGCTTTGTCTATCGTGTTGAGGCCATGCGAGACCCAAGTAACTTAGCAACGGGTCCACCCGAGGAACATGGTCATGGGGATTAATTTCATTTCCTGATTTTTCCCAATTCTGCTGACTTTTAAGAGCCACGGGTTCGGCTCGCGGGGTTGAGTGATGACACCACATTCCCTGACATCGAATTATCATTTCCTCAGAATGAAATTCATTTTCAGTCAAAACCGAACTTGTTATTGTTGATTCAGACGTCGATGTAACAGAATTTTTATTGCTTATTATGATGGTATGATCTAGTTCTGGTAACGGAAGAAGATCCGGTGGTGCTGTTACGAGTTGCACAGTCGTGTTCAATAGATTCTTCTGTTTAGGCTCTAGTTTAAGCCAAGAATTGTCATTACTATTATTATTATTAGTGTTACCATAAATCATGTCAAATAAATCACTCAGTCCTTTTTCGTGCGGGCTAGAACTATTTTCCTCCAATTCTTCACCGCTCAAAGGAGAGGCAGAAGCAAACACTTCCGCAACGATGTCTTCAATGGACTTTTGCGGTGTTTTATTTAAATTTATTGGAGTCGTGGTTGATGGTGAATCAGTGCCCGGTGTATCAGTATTAATTTTCTGTACAACTGGTACGTCATTATGAAGAAATTGTTGCTCTTCCTCGCTATCATTGTCCCATTCGTTCGGAAGTTTAATTTCTTTAGTTGAATCTTGAGCAGAGTCTTGGGGATAAACCAGGAGGTCATTCGCCACTAATGCAATGGATGGTTGAGCCACCGTCTCCCGAACCATGTCGGGCTCTTTTTTCGACACCAACACATACTTTTCCACTTTGCTTTTCACTTGACTTACATCGACGGATTTTAATCCTTTTTTGTAGTATTTGAGCTCGGGCAGAAATTGTTTCATCTCGTCCGAAATAGTCGGTCGTTTTGATTTTGTCCAACTGCCCGGCCTTAAAGACACTTGCAGAGTAACCCCCGTATTCCAATTGGGTTTATAATTCACACTAGCGGCGATGTTTTGTTGCGGTACAAATTGGACTTGAGAAGAATTTGCAAGTTTTACTTCTCCAGAGACAAAATTAGAATTTTTTTCGGTCGTAGTCACACTAAACGGTCGAGAAGTTATTATAATGGATGGTGGAGGATCCATAATGCGGTCGTACGATGGTGGCGCTTGATAGAGCATCAAGTTGGATTTATTTTTTGAGGATACGTGCCGCACAATTGGATTTGAGACTTTAAAAGACGCGCTGCTGTGATTCAATAACTGATAATTTGATGTTTCGACTTGTTGCGATGTTGATTGCGGAGATAAATATTCATAGTTTTGGAAATTATTTCTCGAGTTATAGTCGCGATATGGTAAGGGCAGCAACTGGTGCTGTTCAGGAAAAGTGGCGTGGTGCACGTTATAGGGCGGCGGATGTAGATTGAATGTTGGATTTGGATTCATCCAAGCAGGATTCATGTGGTGGTGATGCAGGTAAAAGTTATTTGGCCACACGGTCCATGAAACTGATTGAACACATAAAAGATCCAATACAAGTACATAAAATAAGTACTTGCAGAATGTAATGGCATTAAACCATGCAATCGTGTGTAATTTCATGCTGTAAAATAATTGGAAAACATTAAAAAGAAAAGAAAAAGCAGCAAAAAAACAACTTACTTTTTTTTAAAAATTTGTTTCGGCACTATATAGTCGATAAAAGCGTCATAATTGAATCCAAATATTTTCTCGGAGACATGGTGCACTATATCAGACTCGAGTGTTTTGGTCCGACTGAGCAAGTGCAAGCATAAGTGCAAGTTTTGACCAGCGGTCACTCGCCCCAACTTCCTGCTAAATCAGTCCAAGAAGCAAGTCTAAATTAGCAACGCACAAAAACTCTGTTCGCAACATCGCTCACCCGTATGCGTGTTTTGTCTGTTAACATAAATAAGGACGCAGGTTTTCACTAATTCACTTTTTAATTTTAATTAAAATATTTCACAATCTAAAACAAATAGTTAATTTGTTACTTAATCAGCATTTCAGAGTATCGGACGCATGATAGTGTTATCACTTACGCAAGCGAAGGTAGTCGGTAGATATATATACACGCCCAACACAGATAAGCTTCATTAAACTAATAATTTTTCACGCCGGATCGGTATGGTTCTTTTTAGGCATTGGGAACACCGGATATTTTTTACGTGCGTTTCGCTATTTTTTACTATTTCGATTTTCGATGGTGAACTCGTGGATTCTGGTAAGATTTTTTTTTAAAAGTCGATGCTTATATTTTAGTATGTGTTTTTATTTTAGTCGCGCCACCGACGGCAGTTACTAGAAGTCAGGAGAATGAATTAAATATAACATACGGCTCCTGGGCTAAAGTTAAGGTTTGGAGTACCACGAATGAATCGACTCGAGACTGGAAAGAATTTTCTTTCGAAATGGAAGGTTTTATTCCGATTCCTCCAAAAAATAAAAAACCAACTCCGAAACCGGTGACCGCTAAAGTGAAAGCTACGCCGCAAACTTCCAGACCGAAAAAACCAACATCAATGACGATTAAAGTGAAAACATCAACATCTAAACCGACGAGAACAGTAATAAAGACTTCCAAAGTGACAAAACCACTACTAAGGACCTCCAAAGCAACAAAATCACCAAAAAGGACTTCTAAAGCAGTAATAGAAACTTCTACAGCGACGAGACCGACTGTAGGAATTTCTAAAATGAAAAAAAGAGCCGTTACGAGGTCACCAACATCGAGGAGCACGCAGAAAACTCGACGTGTCAAAACGAGTAGTACGGAAGTTTTAAAAAAGACTTTTTCCGCTCCCGCCGAAAAAATAGTCACGAAAAAATTGAACAATAAGATAACTGTACTAAAAAAAGTCAAAAATAGTAAAAAGTAAATTTAATTTTCTTTAATTTTCGTTATCTGAATACAATTTTTTTACAAATATTATTACCTGGCGGCAAAATAAGAGAAACTCAAAAAAATGCCTCTCCACTATTGAGTGTTGGCTGTCAGAAGGTTAATCGAACTGGCAGCTCGAAAATTGATGGCGCTCAATGATCATTGAAGTGCTACAATGCTGCTCATTTCGAGTAGTGGTGATATCAGAAAAATTGTAAGCTAAATGTTTTAATTGTAACAATTATAACAATTTAATGGCGAAAACAATTATCGATAATAAAGACTTTTTCCCTCTGTTGAATTCCCCTGTGTTGTTGTAATGGCTGCCCTTTTGCAATATACGGTATATAAAAAAATTTAAAAACTTAGTCTTTTTTATTTTGTTAACATTGCATTGGGACAGTTAGATAACTGACTGTCCCAACAGTTTTAATAGAGACTTCTAAAGCGACAAAACTGACTGTAGGAATTTCTAAAATGAAAAAAACCCAGCAAATATGAGGTTACTAACATCGCTGAAACTTCAAAGTTTCAAAACAAGCAATATGGAAGTTACAAAAAAGATTCTTCCGCTTCCGTCGAAAAAACAACAACGAAAAAAATTGGACATTAAAAAATAGTAAACAGTGAAGAAAATAAAGTTTAATTTTTGTTTTTGACTTTACCTCCTGGCCCGGGTCAAAGTCTTCGGTTCTCGGGGACTTCGGGTCATGTGCACTCAAGTTGCGTCATGCCGCGAACAGAAACAGAAGCAGATGGACAAGATTGAACAACCGAAATAAGATAGTTTATTGACACAGAAATACGAGTGCACCTGTTTGATATGGATTTGTTCCTTAGTCAATAATCAAACCAAAAAAATTACATTCATAAAAGCGCAAAATACTCTATTTATGATACGTAATATTGCGGGAATAAATTACGTCCGATTTTAAATAAATAAGTATTATTGAAAGCAAACGCAAAGGCCACTTTTAGTGCACCGTAGTTTAATCTTAAACATTCAAATTTTTCTCAAACGAGGACGCCACGACCTAACGCCGATCGACCCGTTATCTCGCGTCCATTTGCGGAACTATCTACTGCACCACCACCTTCACTTTTCACGTCAAAGAAAGACGTGACGTAGTTCGAAGGCCGCGCGTTGATTGGGGAAGTTATACTTATTTCGTTAAATTTTTCTTCACTTTACTTTTATCATCCATGGTAAAAGTATAATTAATTTGTATAAGATTTGAACGTAGCGAACAAATCCACCGATCGCGTCTCAATATGGCGGTCGAATCACAACAACTCCTCATGGTCGAGGGTACCTTGGCGCCAGATACTGTTCTCGTAACGGAAAGCAAAGACGAAGACGGATCAGTTAGCGCCGACATCTTACAACAAGCGCTGCAGGAGGCATCCGAGGAATTCGATCCTCAAACCAACATTGAATACGAAAATGTGGAAAATGCAGTCGCCGTTGTTCACGGCGATCCGAATCGAGTCGACGGAGACGTTGAAATGGACGAAGGTCTGGAGGAAGGCGAACCCGATACCACAGCCAATGCCAATGACATAGTGACATCAACGAACACCGTTCCGGGAACCGTACGAGTTTTTGCGACTACTCCGCAAACCTCGACGAGTGCGACGACATCGTCCACCACTACTATAGCGGCTCCGATTGGCTCGAGCGCGAACCCGATTCAAATCATACAGCAAGGCAATACCTATCATTCGACCCAAATGTTATCGCAAGAGCAGTTGCAGCAAATTGCTCAAGTCTTGCAACAACAACAACAATTATCTCAACTCTCACCGAATGGATCCACCAGTGTTTTGTATAATGCCGCTACGAATACTCGTATTGTTTATCGCATTATATACCCGTCTGATTTAAATAATAAATCTAAAAATGTAACCGCGGCTACTGAGGTTAAAGTGCAGGCTGCGGCGAGTATCGTGAAAGGTCGAGGGAGGCCGAGGAAGCCGTGGGGAAGAAGGTTCGAAGATGTCGAGGAGAAAACGGACGTGCCGGAGATGTCCAGGGAAGAGAAGGAGGAGAAGAAGAAGCACAGACCTAGGACGAGGTCGGGGCGAATTTCGAAACCGCCTAAACATATGGTGAAGGATTATAAGCGGATCCATTATTTGGATTTTGACGATGAACCGTACGACGATTCGGATGGAGGGTATTCGGATTATCACGTCAGTGGTGAGGATGATGGGTCGCGGAGTTCCACGTCATCCGCGGCGACTACGGGTATAAATAATCGATTAATAAAAAAATTAATTTGTTTGATGATTTTATTTTTATTATTATTATTTTTTAGGTGGTGTTAGCACTTCAAAATCTCGGAGATACCGATGCGGTAGCTGCGATAAATCGTATATTGGTCGTGGTGGGCTTTCGCGACACTATAGATTGTATCCTGGTCATGGAAATGCTGACGATATCGAGCCAGAAATTGCTGGAAGTACAAAACTGCTAATATATTTTTTTTGCATTCTGTGTTTATTTTTATTGATTTTTTTATTAGCTTCCGCGGCTTCAGTAGATGGAATGTTGTCCGGACCTGGAACACCCGCTGAAAGCAGCCAGGCATCGAATGATGCGATTTTACCTTCATCTTCGACACCGACATTTATAACATCGACTCCAATGCCGGTGAAACGTGGTAGAGGACGACCTAGTAGTCACGAAATTGCGTCTTTGCGCAGGAAGGCAAAATTAGAAGAAGTAAAGTGAATTTAATTTAAATTTGACGGGAATAATTGAATTTTTTTATTATTATTTTAGCTAATTAAGCATTGTGAAAATGAAGAATTAATGGAGACCGTGTTGCCTCGATTAGCCGAAGTTGTCAGTGTCTGGGAATTTCTACTGATGAAATGTGAAAAGGGATCGCCGACTCGAGCCTCTATCCCAGATATTTGTAAAGAACTCGAATCTTTAATTAAACAAGCACAAAAAGTTGCGCAAGAATATATGACACTGGTGCCTGAAGATTCGGCCGATGCGAACGATGATAATATTAACTCTAAATATGAGGTTGTTTACTTTCATTATTACGTTTTATCTATTTTAACGTAAAATTAATAACTCTTTATAATAATTTTTTTTTTTAGTTGACGAGTAGTCATTTAGCCGGTATGTTGGGATTAACTCCTGGACAATATAATGTCGAGGAGATGCAGAAGCCCGAAGCTCCGATTTTTCGATACAAGATGCTAACCGCCGATCCGACCGAGATTAAACGGACTCACGCGACACGCAGAACCATCGAAGTTGTCGATGCCGAAGACATTGTAGTGTCATCACCCGTTAAACGCCGACGGATGAGCGCGGAAAACGAAACAAAACCCGACATAAATGAAACTAATATCAATTTACTCCCGATGGAAATTCTGCAAGAGTCGCAAGAAGATTCCTTAGACTTTGTACAGGTTGGTAACGCGTCAAATGGCAATAATGTCTTTCGAGACGAGACCGAACCGAAGGCTGAAAATACAGAAACTCAACCGTCGCCTTCCGAAACCGTTGAGGGAAAAGTTGTGAACGATAAACCTCAGGCGTTCGAAAATGTAGAAAACGTGACTCAAGTTGTCGAGACTGCATTTGTTAACCCGAATAATACCGATGAGACGACCGAAAATAATCGAGTATTAACCGAGTTAACCGACGACGGTAAAACTGAGAAAAATACTGATGAACTGGAAAACGAAAATTCAACGCGAATATTTTTAGCTGACGCAGAGAGCAGTAAATTAATTAATCTCAGTGAAAACGGAAACTCGCAATACATAACGCTCCAAGACGCCGATGGTCAAACTATTCTCGGTCAAGTATTGTGTCATAGGAACGAGGATGGAGAAATGGTGCGGCAAGTTATGATTCCCGAGGGACACGTTTTAAGTAACAGCCAATTGGAGGGGCTGGCCGAGTTGCCGGAGTACACGACTAACATTATGCCGCAGAATGTAGTTATTGTTCAAAATGGAGATGGTACAACCACCACTGTTCAATTGCCATCGGATCAGAGTTTTCCTTTGGAGACTGTCGAGGCTCTCTTGGCGATGGACTCCGAACCTCAGTCTTAAAAATTCGATTGTCAAAGGTTTTTTTATGTATTACTTGTAAAATTTAGTTTTGTTGTCACGCTGTAACTATACTTTTGGTATTGTATCAATTTACGCACGATAACGCGCTTTGACGCTGAAAAATATAATTATTATATTTTAATTTTATATTTTAATGCGACTGAGTGTATGGACTGAGCGTAATTTTTGATGTATTGTACCGATTCATTTAATGCGACACCAGAATACTTCTTAAGATGTTAACATATGCAAGAATTTCACATCATTGTAACGAGTTATCATTATTTCATAATGTCATTACTATTTAAAAATATTAAGTTGTGAAACTAATCATGCGCTGAAATTTTTGTCATTATTTGTAGAAAAGTATATATAAACTTGTAGGGCGATGCAAAGTCATTTGTACTTCGATAATAACTCGTGTATTCTTCTTTTTTTAAAAAAAATCAAACAAACAAAAAAACTGTAAGTAGTAACTGCTTTTCTTTAAAATAAATCATTTATTTCCCATAATATTTCTTTTGATTTTGATTTTGTTGATGGACAATTTTAATACTCTATATAAAAACATAGTATTTACATAGTATTTAAAATATGTCAGAGGTAATTCCGTTGAAAAACGACTAGCGACATCTGCTGACGTGGTGTGAACGGGCGCTAACTTCAATCGGTTGGATAACGGCGGGTTTCTGAAGCCTGAGTTTAGCTCGTAATTCGTCTCGATAATTTGAAATGGCTGAAGCTGATGAGGCGGCGATTAATGAAGCTTCGTGGGATGATATTGAGTTTCTATACAACGAGGACACAATAACGAAAACTTTTGGGGTGTGCAACTATGATTGCATGTACGAAATGCAAACTATCGCGACTGTCAATGCGAATGGTCCGGTACGTTATTTTTCATTTTACAATTCCAAATCATACTTCGAGTTACCAATTTCTGATTATAGGTTACACAAAATCCAACCATCAGAGCCGTTAAAAACGGCGAAGAGATCTGCGTAGCGATTAATTGCAATTTCTTCATTTTTTCTGACAATTATTACGATATAAAGTTATCTTTACGCGCGGGTAAGTGATTGATACACTTTAAAATTGATTTGTTTAGGTCATTAACAAATTAACAAATGTTTATGTTTATAGATGCTATTATTGATAGTTTCGCCGTTAGTGGAGATTTCATTTTAATTGGCGAATCGAGCGGTCAACTTAAATTAATTTTTATCCCCTTAGTTCAAACTGTTTTATCAAAAGTAAGATGTAACTTAGGACCAAACTTAGATGTAACTAAAGGATGTAATCACGGCTCGTTTTATTCTAGAAGATGTTTAACGCGGGTTTTAAAGAAGTTGCGTTTTCGCATCGAAATAATAAAGGATTGTACGAAGCATTTACGTGTAGTTCGGATAATATTCTTTATAAAATTTTGAATATTGATCTCGATCAATTAAGCAAAGGTGATACTGACATTATCTAATTCCTCGTTTATCTATTATGTATCAAATCTAAATTTTTGTTATTTTTTTAGCCCTGAGTGAAAGTGATATGACACGAGCGCGGGTGTTGTGTGATCAAATGGAGATTTCGAATTCCTTATCTGAAGTTACGGATGGATTTTTAATTAAACATTGCGATGCGTACGCGGATGCCGATCTGAATTTTTCAGTTCTGCTATCGGGTTCTGGCTCTGCGGTGCTGAAAATCATAAACGATTGTGATCGACAGCGAGTTCTCGATGGCGACGTTTTTAATGGTTAATACTATTTAAAAAAATAAATAAATAAACTTGGTTAAAACTTAATTCACTAATATTTTAGGAGCATTTTTACTGAAAGCCGAGTTTTCAAATGATGGTCGTTATATAATTGTATTAGATTCTGAAGTGAGTAGAATTGCGAGATGTAATTACATTTATAATTCTGAATACCCGATTTCTTTTTTTTTGTTTTAATTAGAATATTTTGCATTTTTTATGCGCGCGTTCACTACTAGTACTCAAATCGTGGTTTCACGTGAAGATTTTTGATTTTATGTTTTGGGAGTCCGATAGGTACAGTATTAGAGTAACTCGTGATATTAAAATTAAAATTTTACTAATGTTACATTTATTTCAGATCTAAATATGAAACAGAAACTGATAAGTTATTGATTTTGACTTTGCCGGACGACGGTTGCTCGGAATTATTGATGTTAAATTTTCCAACTTTTGAACTCGCTTATACTACAAAATTGTCGTCACACTCTTCATTCGTGCGAATGTCTGCGCAGCAAGTCAGTAGTCGTGTCTTTAAATCAATGTTAAATGTTAAATTTTGCTCGATTTTTAGGAAAATTTGTTTATAATAGAGGGTATTTCTAACTCAGAAACGTGAGTATAGTCTCGTCTCGTTCTCGTAATTATATATAATAGTTTAAAAAGAAACATTAGGTCATCGGATGTGAATCGAGTAACGCGTATAAAAATAAAATGCGTTCAAGAAATGCAACCCGAAGCGAAGTGAGCAAAATTGTAAATATTAATTTTTAATTATTTATTTCGAGTATATATTTACAGGCTATCGAGGCTTCTTAAGAAAAGAAGATTTAAAGATGCTGTACAGTTTGCGAATTTGTTCAAATTGGATAAAGAGGTACGATGAAGTTTTAAATTTGTAACAAATTTAAAGATTTTTTTATCGCACTTAGGTTATTTACTGGACTCAATTGAATTGCGTATTCGAAGATATGATGTTCGACAAGTATTGCGCGCTAACTAAAGAGACCACGAGTGATCTAGAATCGACTCTCTTTAACTGTCTTTACAATATAAAAGTACTTATTAAACAACTTATCGGTATTGTGATTTATGTTTTTCTTTTATAGGATCCAACGCTACTCATTGAATGTTGTCGTCATTTAATGCTGCCAACTTTAGAGTTATATACAAAGTTTCTTAAAGCTGTTAAATTAAAAGTAATTTAAGTTTGAAGTTTGAATTTAATTTTAATAAAATATAAAAAACTATTTTATTTAAAGGTTAATGTGGATAAACACGTAGCAGAGGTGAGTTATTTTAAAAAGCGGAACTGAACACTAGAAATGACTTAATTGACTTTTTTCAGTTGAATGGAATTTTTTATCGTTTACAAACATTTCAACTCACGTTTGGAGAAGAGAACTTAAAGTAAAAAATAATAATTCGTTTATTAACCTCCAACATGATTTATCTCGTTTTTTTGGTGTTAGGTCTAGATGGCAGTCGTTTTCGTCTTGTAACATGCTGAATGAATTCCTAAAATACTTTCAAGACGGACAAGTTGGAGTGGCCATAAACCTGTGGCTTAGACACGAGGTGGATATTGTAGGGATGCATAATTTCATTAATTGATTATTTTTTTTAAAGGATGAAATAATTCAGGATGCTTGTATCGAAGACTTGCTAAACGTTATAAACTCAAACTTGAATACGAAGTGTTTTTTTAGTACGATTATGCCCAGCATTCTAAAATTTAAACCCGAGTCGTTGGTTGTTTTATCTGACTGGATAATTATGTACTGCAAAAATTACGAACTTTGTGATAAGGTATTTAACTATATAATACAACTGTTAATAAATTTTATGACGATTACTCGTAGGAAGATTGGCCATCGAAAGCGTTAGATTTTACAGAGAAGGCGTTGGAAACGATAAAGTCGTTTAATTTAAATTTTGAATTCACGGCTATAAATCTCAATTTGGTAATCGATTACGCAGTTTTAATGTTGTGGGATCGTATAGTTAATATTGATTTCTTTTTGCACGCAGGTTAAAAACTGTATAAGGCTTTTGTCGAATTTTAAAGTTGAATTGGAAGATTTGCGAGAGTTGTGGGACAATTACAAATGCTATATAAGTTACGCTAACTCGATCCAACGAGACAAAACTGTAGTGTGTTGTCAAATGCTCGATGATGTGTTTGAAAATACAGATTTGCTGAGATTTATTTCGGTCTACCTCGCATCATTCGCGAAGAGATTTGGTCTAAATACGGATGTTTTGCTTTTAGCGTATATAGAAGTAATATGTTCACTTACATTTTTATAATGCGGTGTTAAGGTGTATTTTTATTGCAGAAAATGCTATCTTACATGTGCGCCAGCAGTTGGGAACATGTTTACGTAAATGATAGAATTCTAACTATTATTCAAAATATTTTGAGTAATGAGGTATTACGATTATACATGTGGCTCTGTAGATTGAGGCGTGATGAGATATTATTTTTTAGTGCATTTGTCGAGCTGTTTTAGCGGTGGTTACGAGTGCGGAAATTCCGTGGAATGAAACTGTCGAAGAGTTGGTGAAAAAATGTTTGCCATTAGATCATGCTTTGTACGTCGAAATTAAAATTACGAATTACGAATTTAATTTGTTTTAACTTTTTCAGGGTGTCGGAAATCAAGGAGCAACTACGATTCGCTGATGTAAAAAAAATATTGATACCGTATGGGCTGAAAAATTTTAATTTGTCCAACAAAAATCTTATCGTGGTAAATATAAAACGTTCATGACTTCTGCAGTTAGTTGAGAGCCATTATTTACTAATTAATCATTTAGCAAACGACGCGATACATCGCGATGCAAAACAGCTCCACTTCATTATCTGACGCTTTAGAAATATCGAAGTTAAGTGGCGGTATGATAAACGAGACTGACGTATATCTATTTAAATTGCAGCATTTAGTAATAAATGGTTCGGTAAGTAACGAAAAGAAATTTTTTTTGATGCGATTAATTATCTATACTCGCGTACTTGTAGGAGGACGATTTTATATCCGCCGTAAGGACTATACCGCGAGACAGTTTACTCGTGTGTTGCCATCGATTTGTAAACTACATAATCGTTTTGATTAATGCGAACAACGATGTCAATCTGCCTGAAAATGTAAAAAAATTAGGTTACTTATTAATTTTTAATTTTTAATTTATTTTTTGTATTTATTTTTTTACAAAGATTAATGAAGAAATTCAAAGTATTAAAGCAGCTTTAACTGTAATTAGGTATACTGCTGTTCGATGCGAAACTGACAAATTTGAGATCCAACGAGGGAAATTGCAAAGCATTATCGCGTTAAAGGTACATTAAAGTCATTAAAAGTTTCGAGTTAACTAATAAATTTTGGTACGTTTTATTTTTCAGACAGAATTTGATATTCATATGTCGTACGACCAATTGGAATCGACTATGCACTGTGAAAACACTTTCCAACAACGGGTGAATAGTTCGTTTAGTACTGGAATGGATAGAACAAAACTCAATGCGCTTTTTAGGTTTGCACAAGTTAACGGTAGATTTATAATTTAATGAAATCGCTTTTCATATTAGATTAGGTCAAGTAATGAAATTAAAATTGGAAGACTTAGCAGTTTTTTTTATAAATGAAGCGATAGAATGCGAAAATGGCGAAGTGGCGATCGAAGTTTTGCTGTAAGAAAATATACTGTACTCTCGTTATTTTTCGATTATTTTAACTTATTAAATTCTACTTTTAGGCGCTTAAAACTAGATTATTCACATACGAGTTCCAATAAATTTTTATATTGCATCTGTAAGCTACTCGCGAGTGTTGTTCACATGAAATTACAGACTTCGGAAGAAAAACAGATTTTATTTGCTGTCGATGAATTGATAACTTTGAGCCTTATTCATTGTAAACGAGGCGAGGGTTTCATAAGTGACTGCGAGTAGAATCGTATGATTGATAATCTTTTTTTATTTCTAACAGAAGAATTAAATACTTACGTTTTGATACAGAAATTGGTTTCACTCTTGGTGCAATTGAACTCTAATGAGGTATGAAAACCAATTTTAATATGAATATCAAAAATGTAATTTTTAGGTTACCGTACCGGGAATTAATTTTTTTATCTATTTCAGGCTAGTGCTTACACGAGTGGTTTATATCGAGAGTTAGTTTACATTATTGCCGATTCTGATGACACTTTAACGAGTTCTGTTTTGTCGTTAATTTCAATTCTTCTTCGAATGGATAAAAGCGAAGAAAAAATTAAAGATGATCTGATTGCATTGAGCGAGCGTGTGTGCGGTTTATTGCAATCTAAAGGAGCTCTTATGCTTTCACTCGAACTAGCGTCACGAATTAATGGCTATTTGGCGAGTTTCGAAGTAAGGCAATTCACGTTGAAACCATTAAATTGGGTTAACTTGCATTGATATTTGTCTCGTTTTCTTCAATTTTCAGGCGGCGCTGGTAACGAAGGACGTTTTTAATATTCAGTTTTTGCTCTCGAGTTTATTTAAAAACGTTTTAAATTGTAAGCCTTTAGACAAGCAACTCGCATTGGGGTTAGGCGTTTGTTTATCGGTGGAAAGTTTGAATCATTTGTTGAACAAAGCATTAAGAAAGTAAGTGAACGATGTCATTAGAACTTGTCAAAATTTTAATAATAATTCTTTCGCAGTTTTAACTACGACTGTGAACAAACTGAGACGGTTGCAGATTTAGCTTGTCTTATTTTTAAGTTTTTGAATTTTACTCGGGAAGAAACACTATTTACTTCATTACATAAACAAGTTTTATGGAAGAAAAAAATTAGTGACCTTAAGATCGATTCAGATTTTGGTATTAATCAGTTTTTAAATTTTTATTTGTGATAAAAACTATTTATTTCTTTGCAGGTTCGAGTGAAATAGAAGATGAAATTGATTGGCAAAATTGTATTCGAAAGTTTGCGTTAAATCGGACAATACCTTTTGAATTTGTTGTTGAATTTTGTACCGCATTTACTGGATGTCTCGATAGCGCTTTAGTTTATTACCTGGATTGCCTTTTGACACGTTCGGACGTTTATAGCCACGATTCCGATTTCATTTCCGATAGTTTTAGTAGAGAAATTCCGGAATGTATGGAGTTGGGCAAAATTGTTGACGAGGCGATTAATTTGGTTGAAAACAAGGTCTGCTTATTGAACAAGCTGAAATCTATTTTGAAAAAGGTTTGTTTCAGTACAGTATATGCTGTGCGGTCCGGACATAGCGCCATCCGGACAGCTGTGTGGTCTGGACACTTCCCAGGTCCCGAACCCACCTAATATGCAGTAATGTTAAAAACGCCCCGCTGTCCGGACAGCTTTGCCGTCCGGACACCGGACACTTGACCGAGACCCGTTCGATCTAAGTTTGCCCTGCCGTCTGGACAAAACGAATTTGTCCGGACGGCAGAGCGGACTTAGATCGAACGGGTCTCGGTCAAGTGTCCAGTGTCCAACGTGACGACTGGACGCTCTGCGCACCGGACACTTTTCCAGGACCCGTCAATGTCCGGACCGCACAGCATATACTGTAGTAATTTTTTTTCTGTACTAATGCATTCGATCACCTTTAGATGAGTCCCTACGATTATGAAAAGATTTTAATGGTGCTTTGCCATATTAAGAGTTTGATCGAAAACGATGAAAAGGAAGATTCGAATGCGGTTGAATCTGTTCAAAAAGTAAGATATCTATAAAAATGAATTCGTTCGATAACTTGTTTAATAAATTAATTTTTAGAAAATAGATCTGTTAAAATTTTTATTTGCTTATCGTCGAGTTCAACCTCCGGCTGATAGTGAAAATGAAATGATTCTAAAGGTTCGAATATTTATGATGTAAAATTGTAAATTAAGAATTATTTATTTATTTATTTATTTAACTTATTTTTAGTTTGGCTGTGATCGCGCTAAATATAGACTTCCTTTTCATACGTTAGGAAATGGAAATCCTTGGCATATCTTACGTAAGTAAATTTGTTACAGGGTTATAGAATTTTTTAATATAAAATTCTTTTTACCCCAACTTTCAGCTGCGGAATTAAATATGGACACGATAGACATCTGGACTTGCGTCGTTCCATTACTTCAGGTATTTTACGTTATAAACTACGCGTTGAATTCTCTTTAATCTTAAACTCGTCTTTTTAGTTGTCGCACAGCGAGGAAATTATAGCGATTGCCGTTCAGAATGAAGTTAAACGGTCGCTGCGAGAACCGCGAGATAACGATGAACTTCATAAACGACCGTTTCCGCGTTCGAAATTAGAGAAGATTTTTACTATCATCAAAGAAATTGATCCTAAACTTTCTTTACCGTGTGGAAAATGGGTTACCGAACATTTACCTCTCGGTACGATTTGATAGATACGGTAACGATATATCTTGAACGCGCGAGTAATATTGCAATTAATCCTAACAGGACTGGAAAAGGTTTATGCTGCCAAATGTAACTTGGAGCTAGCGAGACATTGGGCCTACGCTAAACGTGAAAAAGTGAGTGAATTATTTTAAATTGCTTTACATCGGATTGATTTTTCTAATTTTTAGATGCAGTTAGTAACTTCTTATTCTATGTCTGTGAACGTAAGATTTAAGAAAGTTTAGGTTTAAAAAAGAAAAAGATGGAAGAATATTTTACTCATTGAACTGGCGTTTCTTATTTTTAGACGTACGAGGAGATTCTTAAGAAGCTTACGAAAGATTACGAACGAATATCGACAGAATTCGTATTGTTGAACCACAATCTAAGAAGTGATGAAACTTTGCGATTAATTCAAACTCCCGTCAAGCTCTTAATTCATTTATACCAGAAAAAAGATGACAAACGTAACTATTTACTCGTGGATGTTGAATATGCGGTAGTTATATTTTTTTTCAGTTTATGAAGTTATTAAAGAAATATCGGAAATTCATGAAATAAATCACGGAGAAATAGAGATGAAGCTAATTGATAAATGGTTGGCGCAGAGCAGCGCTCATATTGACGAAACGCAAGATGATTTATTAGAAAAGTAAATTGCATGAATTAATTTTTTTTATTTATGGAAATTAATATTGTATGGTCTTCAGCGCTATTTACATACTGCGGCATTTACCCAACGAAGAGTGTGTATGGTATTTATTGGCTAAAATCGTACAGGTAAAACGAGTCTACTACAGTACAGTACATAGAAATTATAATTTTAAATATTTTTTAATGAGGAAATAGGAGGAGTCTTGCAGAAATTATGTTTATCGATATAATGCGTTAAAGTGCCTGGCTGCTATTGCGGATCCGATTGACATACAGAGATACAGCAAGAATTTTATTACCGATGTTCGGTTAGTATTTTTTTTTTATTTATTTATTTTTTTTTTTTTTGTTGCGGTCCGGTCATAGACGAGTCTCAGAAATATGTCCCGTACACAGAGCATCCAGTACGGAAAATGTCCGCTCTGTAGTCTGGACCAATATCCGAAAAAAATGGGACCAGCAGATGTGTCTGGCAATACAGCTGTCCGGCTGGCGTTATGTCCGGACCGCACAGAGTATACTGTACAATTATAAAAAAATACGTTTTTACGATTTATATTTGTAGACAATTTTTGCTGGCGTTTTATTATTTGTCTCAACTCGAGAGTTTGAATTTTCATCTCACATTGCCATCATATCTAAATTGTAATAGAGAAAATTTAGCGAGTACAATTTGGAGCAAGCTGAATCGAAGCCATAAAGTATGGTCAATTTTTTAGCGATAACTTTTAAGAAAAATAACGATAAATTGTAAACTAAATTAGGTGGTCGACTTAATTTCGAGTTTTTGCGTGGATTACGCGATCAGAAATTTGAAATTGTACGAAGATCTCCTAAATGAAATGGTGTCGCGAAATATGGTCAATAGCATTGAGAAATTTATGTTAGTAAATAAATTTAAGGCGGAACTTTGGCAATCGAGTTCATTTATCGCGGCTTGGCAGTTTATTTTAATGTGGCCTTTTCAAAATGGTACGGCATAGTCATTTACATGATTTATTATTGCGATTTAACGCTTATTAACGTTTTCACATTAGGCACTTTTAGTGAAAAAGCAAATGTAACCGATCATGTGAAATTAGCAGAAAAACTATATAGGTATAAAAGTATTTTAAGTTTTATTTTTGAAACTATAATAGTTTGCTTATATTTTGCAGGAGTCCCGTTTGTTCGCACGTTTTTCTGGATAAACTGTGTTCGGAATTTGTTGCAGTTGGTCAAACAACTATCGGCATCGGTTGTTTATTTCACATATCGGAAGTTGATCATCGAACAGAGATTTTGGAGGTACTTCTCGAGTACCGGTATTGTCTTTCAAATGTTTTTATATTAACATTTTTCTTCTTTCAGAGATACTCGGACGAAAATCAATTGAAAAACATTTGCGATAATTTAATACGGTTTCATGATGAAGCTATTAATTTTCCGCAAATGTCATCCGTAAGACAATTTCAAATTAGAATTTTTAACACACGGGTTTTAATTTTTTAATTCAGGTACTGACGTTTCTCGTTTCGCGAGAAGGGTTTTACAATATACTACTCGATACCCCTTATTATAACTTATTAACCTTAAGGTTAATTAATCAAAATACCATTGCCCGAGTGCTGGAATATCTTAATCGGACAGAAAGGTAGAGACAACAAACTTTGACTTATTTATTACGTGGCAGTATGACTCTCCATTTAAATTTTGTTTAAGATGGGAAGATTGCCGACGACTAATTGAGGAATTCTTCGAGAAATATCCGAATCCAAAGTTTCAAAAAATGCTATCCAGTTTTAAGAATGAGCGAGATCTCGTAAAGGTATTGGAATATTTAAAATCATGTTTTATTGAAACTTACAAGTTTTACGTTTTTAGAATCTGCCTAGCGTGTTTGAATCATCGTGAATCGAATACCAGGAAAAAATGTAACGTTTAAAAGTAATGGACAGAAATAAATAATTTTTTTAGTGTCTGTTTAATTGATTTAATCGAGAATAAATAATGGAATGAATTTTATTCGTGCCAGATTCTCTTGATTGCCTCCTGTAATGCGGTTTATTCCCGTTTAGTCGAAACAGATGCGCTTTATTAATTTTTTGTATACGGAAACGGGCGGAAACAGGTTTTATCTGGTTCCAGAATTGATACACGATGGCGCTGTTATAGCGGAAATGTTGATTATATGAGGTCGGCGGAGTACGGCATAGCAGTAAAAACATCTCCAAAACAAACCAAGGACGCTGTCATTCTTATTTTTATTTACTTTGAGGAATTATTGAAAACCCACTGTCATGGCTACGCGGTCCACAAGTTTCCCCAAAGAAAAACGCAGGTACAGAATTTAAAACAAATTCCAACTCGGGGAAAAAATGAGGGACGGTCGAATTCAAAATGGGTTTAGCTTCGGGGCTTCAGGTTTTCCACGTAGAGATCCAGGCGGGTCTAGCCATGTATGTCTATGATCTAGTCACTAGATGACGATCTGAATTTACGCTTGTTTTGGTGAATAAAAGTAAATAATAAACCGACGTTATAATTATAACCGGTACCGTTGATAACGAACCGTCTGATGCAATTTTTTATTTTTTATTTTTTTTCGTCGTTAGTTAACTTATTTTTTTAAATTTTAGGTACCTGTAGGGCTTCGGGAAGATTTATTTACTTCGTGTTTAGGGACATAAACAGAGAAAACTTCAACATTTTTTTTTTATTGTTGAAAAATCGTTGAGATTTAACGAGATATCAAAAAAAAAGTCTAAATTGTTTTAGAGAAATTTAAGGGAAAAAAAGTCTAAAATGTTTTAGAGAAATTTAAGGGAAAAAGAGTCTAAAATGTTTTAGAGAAATTTAAGGGGAAAAAAGTCTAAAATGTTTTAGAGAAATTTATCTTAACGAAAAACTGAAGATAAAAAAATGAGGATAAGTTTTTTCCTTGTTTAACCTACTTTACTTGGCCCGCTCTGAAGTCCTCCTCCGAGCCCAAACCGGTCAAGACCAAAGGTTATTATACGGGATTATCGAAATTAGCCAAGAACTTACGTCAGTTGCGTAAAAAAGGCTGAGGTTGGAGCGAAGCGAGCTATATTTAAACTTAATCGATGTCGGGAAATAGTGAAAATTTTAAAAGTTGTTTCGTCTCGTTATGTATCAAATATTTTTTTAATAAACAGGAATTCGGAGAAAAGAAAGGAGAAATCGAGAGTCGCGGCGCGCAATCGCAGAGGAATGGAGTGCGAAATTTTTACCCAGTTGGCCGATGAATTGCCTCTTCCATCCAAAGTGTGCAGTCAGATGGACAAAGCTTCAATTATGAGAGTAGCGATTGGCTACATTAAAATCAGACATCTTTTGAATCAAAGTGATTAAATTAATTTTTGTTTCATATGTGTAATGCAATTTCTAATTCACTTTTAATTTCTATTCAGTGAATTTAACTAACCTGAAGCTTGAAAACACGTCTGACAAGTTGCTTATGAAGGCGCTCGAAGGATTTCTTTTGATTATAAGCGAAGATGGAGAAATTATATATTTATCTGAAAACGTGACTCAATATCTGGGGTTAACGCAGGTATTGAAATTAGTGATAAAGTTATTAAAAATTGTTTTTTAGTTTAATCAGTTGTAATACCACAAGCGCTAGTTGATTGTCGAAATAAGCTTGTAACAATGAATTTTTTTACTCGGTAGAAATCAGCAGTGCATGCGGGCACTCGTGATTTATTCAGGTCGCAATTTTTAGATCCACGAGTGGTTTTACTAATGAGTAAAAAAATGAATGGTTGCAAGCTGTTTCGACAATCACTAGCGCGAATGCTATTCGGGAAGAAAATCTAACGAGAAAAACTACAACAACAACAAATCTATATCTATATTTCTCAAAGGATTTTACGAGATTTTGCAAGATTTCACGGGATTTCATGGAATTCCAAAGATTCCGCGAGATTTCACGAGATTTTACAAGATTTTACAAGATTCCGAGAGATTTTACGGGATTCACGGGATTTTACAAGATTCCGAGAGATTTTACGGGATTCACGGGATTTTACAAGATTCCGAGAGATTTTACGGGATTCACGGGATTTTACAAGATTCCGAGAGATTTTACGGGATTCACGGGATTTCATGGAATTCCACAAGATTCCGCAAGATTTCACGAGATTTTACAAGATTTTACAAGATTCCGAGTGATTTTACGGGATTCACGGGATTTTAACGCAATATCCGAGCTAATGTAAATCCTGTAGAATCTCGTAAAATCTCGCAAAATCTTGTAATATCTCGCGAAATTTTGTGAAATTCGTAAAATCTTGCGAAATCTCGCGAAATCTTGTGGAATCCTGTAAAATCCGGTGAAACCGAGGGGGTAATCATTCGTCCAAATCCCGTCCCTCGTGATATTTGAGATTTACAAATCTCAACAAATCCATCAAATCCACACAAATACACAAAAATTGATACAAATCCATAGAAATCCATACAAATCCATACAATTCCATACAAATCTATACAAATCCAAAACCAAATCCTGGAAAAAAGGCACTAAATACGGTATGAATTTACACGAAATCTACGAATCCCAATGTAAATACGTAAATCCACTACAAATCCACCAAACCCAGCTGAAATCCTTAAATTCACGTTGAACCCAGCAAATCCGTTTCGGACCTTACAAATATCTAAAAAATAGTTTATGACCTTTTTTTTTCGAATCTGCCCCAAATTAATACAAATCCACACTTCTGATCCCATAAATCCACCATATCCACGTCAAATCTCGTCTCTAATTTTTTGGCGAATGATTACCCCCTCGGGTGAAACATTGCGCCATCGCCATTTTGGGATTGGGGTGGAGTGGAGTGGCTCGCTCTGACGGCTAATTGTTACAGAAGTGGATTAAACATAAATTTATTTTCGGATATTTTTCATGGTGCTAAATAATCAAAACAATAGGCGCGCCGACCAATGAGTGAGATTCGACCAAAAATTCGAATTCGACGAATCCGCGCGTACGCTCTCGTCGATAGTTTTTACGAGTTATTAGATTCTCAAGATAATTAATGTTATTGTTGTTGCAGGTTGATTTACTCGGTCAAAGTGTATTCGATTACAGCCATCCTTGCGATCATCGTGAAATTCGAGAAACACTCGTTTTAAAATCAAATTCGGAAAACGGCTCGCAGACGGTCCAGTCTCTGTTCATACGCATGAAATGCACGATTACTGATAAAGGAAAAAGTGTAAACATGAAATCCGCATTGTACAAGGTGAAAAACGAGTTTTATAACTAAAATTTGAATTAAAAATTAATTATTTTTTTTTTATATTAGGTAATTCATTTTACTGGACAAGTTATTCGCGAAAAGCCAGAAAGCGCTTCGAATTGTAGAGAGGCGAATACTCTTATTCCCTCGCTCGGCAATTGTATGGTCGCTATTGGAGAACCGATTGCGCATCCATCCGATATCGAGGTGCCTTTAGACAAACAAACTTTTCTCAGTAGACATAATCTGGATATGAGTTTTACTTATGTCGATGATAAGTAAGTATATCATTAAATATTTACTTTAAATAATCATTTATTATATTTAATTTAAATAATCATTTATTATATTTAATTTAAATAATCATTTATTATATTTAATTTAATTTTTTGAATAGGGTCGATGAAATATTGGGTTATTCGAGCGATGATATTATAGGCAAAAAGCTCTACCAATTTCATCATGCGCAAGATGCCGAAGCGATTGACAAGTTTTACAAAATACGTTAGTAAAATTTACATATTATATATATTTTTTTAAATTATAAAAACTAGTTAGGAATATTAAATTATATTTTTGATGGAAATCTTGTGCAGCTCTTGTAAAAAATATTTCTGGCGCTGCCTTCGGCTAAAAAAAGGGTCTTTTTTTTATTCTTCGACGTTTGCATTTAGAACAGCGCTATTCTTCAAGTGCTCAGAAATGTGGATAGCATCAAACGCCAAAAAGAAATACCTTTTCCTTTACAATTCGTCAGTTTTTTTTGGTTTTTTTTACAATATTAAAATTTAAAATTTAAATAATTTGAATATCAGATAGCATTCACATCTGCAAATCATTTCTTATCATCTATCAAGTCTGGTCGAGCAAAAAAACAACATTGAAATGTCGCGATAAATTATCCATTACGCATTTACACGTGCAATAACAAAAAGAATCGTCTTTGTGTCGACCTTATCGCTTATTTATATACATAAAGTGACGGGATGATGGGAAAAAATTGCGTTTAGTCCAAGAGAAATAAACGAGCGACGTCGAGCCTTGACCTTGCACCTTACCGATAGAGTGTAAGTGCTTCCCAACAAGTTCTGTACTGGTTGGTTGGCTTGTTTCCTCTACTTGCCCGTACATCGCTCAGTTCCTATTTGTCGTTTTATCTCTGGTGACCCAGATTTGCACTCTAACTTTCTCTTACGTAGCTTCGCTTCAGCGTTACTCTTCCTCTGCGAGGGCCCAATCACGTCTAGATAAAAGTTGCCAGCTATTTTGAGTTGTGCACACCCGGTAATCAATTTTTTCGAAGGATTTAGCCGTTTTACTCACTCGCGGGGACCGAATTAAACTGTGAGTGCTGTAAATACTTCGATGCTTTAGATCGATTTTCACTGATTTAGTATAAATACCGGTACTCTCGCTCCGAGATATTCATTTTATTTTTTAAAAAAATTGCTGATTCGAGGCTTTATATTGTTTCATGTAGACATGTGCCATAGACCTGTATAGGTTCGCACTCACTTGTTGACTGTCCGATTTTAAAAGGCAGGAAACGTTGTTTTACACGAGAGATTTATTGGCCCTATCTATCATCGTTTTAACTCGTTTAATTCATAGTGAGGATTTAGTCTTCACGTATCGAAAAGTTTTAAATAAAAAAAATATTCGTCGACTTTGCGATATTAAATTACAGTACTGCGTGAATGTCGAGTGAGTAACGTGGTAGCACACTTACCATATACTTATGTAATAACCAAATTTTTTTATTTTTTTTCCGTTTCAATCTTCATTTTAATTTATTTGTTTTGGCGATGATCTAGAACCTTTTAATTATTATTTGCAGTGTTCGCCAAGGGACAGTGTGAGACCGGATGCTACCGCTTTCTGGCTAAGCATGGTGGACATGTTTGGGTTTTAACTCGAGCTACCATTATCTACGGCGGAAAAGCAAAGAATAAACCACTTTGCGTGGTTTGTGTGAATTATATTTTGAGGTAAGTTCGTACTCAGTTATCACGTGATAAGCGATCGTTAAAGTAATCGAAAGACACGATGTAGTCATATGGGATGGAGATGTTCGATCAAAGTTCGCGCATACATTAATCTAAAATCGCGGCTAAAATTTATTTTCTCGTGAATTTGTATCTTTGGATTCGTTAGAATTGATAAAAATTCTTCCGTCTAAATTTGGTGAGGAAGTGTCAGGCCAGTGAAATCTTAGCGCGGTAGCTCCTCACGAACTGACGGCCGTGGCAAGTAACCAACATTTCACTATTTGAAATGTTAATGTATTTTTAGCGATTGTATGAAACCGGTCATTTACAGTGACTGAGGAATGTATTAATCTAATTGCAAGGTCTGTGCCAGGGTTGAGTTATTTATACGATCGTTGTCTCAGGTGCATAATGCGGCGACTGATATAACGAGTCATTGACCGAAAAGTGGGTCGAGTCTAAAATATCATTATTATTACATTTTATTCTTTTTCTACCGTAACTAATAGGCACTTAGTACGCTAATTTTTATAGCACTTTCCAAATTTATTTTCACATCCTAAAGCCATAACGTCGGTTCATGACTATTAGCTTAAATGCAGCTGCTGCATCACTCGTTATGTAACGTTTGTTCAAATGATTTTTTTTACTCTCGGTGTGGCATTAAAAAAAAGTGGTCAAATGTGGACACGTTTTAAAATCAATATTATCTAATTATTTACAGTGGTTTGGAAAATGCGGATGAAATCGTATCTATCGAACAAATAGCCGCTCCTCGCCCTGCCAAAGAGTGCGTCGAAGAGAACCACAAAGAATCCGTTCCACTGAATACGACAAATACCATCTTCGCTCCTCGCACCAAGGACATGAATAAGGGCTTTTTGACATTTATCGACGATGAATCGGGATACACTGGTTTGTTTTTATTCGTCTCGATTTCAGCTGGGACAGTTTTAACGTTGAATTGTTTGTTTTAATTTAGTGTTAAACGACGAGCCTGACGATTTAACCCATTTGGCACCGACGTCCGGAGACGTTTGTATTCCTCTCGATGTGCCAATCTTTTCCAATGGTAAGGAATGCAGTGAGTTAAGTGAAAATGAGAATTTTTCAAACAATTCGGTCTGTTTGACTTGCAGACATGTTCGAAGATGTTTTGTTCACGGATTCGTTTTGTGATTCTGACATGATGACCGATTTGTCGTGCATCGGAGACGATGCTTTACAGACTCGACCCGCGATTCCATTGACGAATGATCCTCTTCTTAGTTTTAGAGCAGATAGAGTGTCGTCGACGGATTCGGACGATGTGCCCAATTTGTGCAGTAAAGTAATTATATTTATTATTATTATTATTATTATTTTTTTTTTTTTAATTAATTTTAATTGTAATTTTAATTCGAACAGCAAAATAGCCCCGTAGATTTAGACAGTTCCGGTTTAATCAGTTCGGATAGTGAGAAAAGCAAATATAATGACAGTTCGGGGTCGTCTGTCGATCGACTTATGTTTCTCGGAATGAAAGTAGAATCGACGAATGATCTTACGGATAAATCGGACGTTGAATTAGAGGTTAGTATTGTACTTAACACACTTATTGTTGTGAAATAAACTTGAAATGATTATTGATTTAGGGAGATGAGTTTGATTTAAGAGCGCCTTATATTCCGATCGGAGTCGGCGAAGACTTACCTCTTTTAACGCCGGCGGAAAATATGTGGAATTCGTCGACGGATTCACCAGGAGTGCAGTCGCGACAGAAACAGTGAGTCGTCGTTGGAATTTAGGTTTTTACTTCTTATGAATACATTTTTTGCTGTTGTTCAAGAGTGTCGACAGACTCGACAGTTACAAATTCCAGTATTGTAACTAGCAAATCCAGTTTAGCGAAACTTTTACAATCATCATTACCACTCACGACAAAATCTGTGAAAAGTTCTATTCTCAGGAGTAACGATGGCGAGCGAGTGTGTGATATGCAAACCGAAAAAATTATTATTTAAGTTTAGGTAAGATAAATTTGTTAGGTTTTTTAAAGTTATTTTACGATTTACTTCTTTTCGCAAGATGTGAGATATAAATCTAAATCTCAATTTGACGGAGGAGGAACGATAAATTTTTCCAAAAATGAAACGTTTGCTCAAAATGAAGACAATTTGTGTAAGCTGTCGCAAAAAAGAACCAGAGCTCTCTCGTGTACCAAAAGGATGGTCAACAAACGTGCCAAAATGGACATTTCCATGGCTGAAAGTTAGTTAAAATAATTATTTGAAGAATTATTTAATTAATTTAATTATTTATTCGTTATTTTTAATAGCGGTACTAGAAGATTCAAAACAACATAAATCTGACGATGAAAAGACAACGACGTTTAAAAACAGCGTATTGCTTAATCTTTTAGTGAGTGGACATGACGTGAGCCACGGTTATAGCTGTTATGCGGATAAGGGTAAAGCTAAAAAAGTAAGTTTTATTATTAAAATAAAATGTCAATTTATATTCGTAACGAATAAAATTTGACAGAACACGACCAAGAATAATGGAATGCAGTCGAGGGAAATCCGTTTTCGTGATTCTAATCGTGCGGCTTCGCTGATAACGCCAGAAGGCTCGATGATACCGAACTTATTGGACATCACTCAGCTGGACATGGAAGTGAATGCGCCGGTTTATAAATCTCAAGATTTATTACAAGGACAGGAGTTGTTAAATGCACTCGACTCTACTCTAGTTACAAACGATAGTTATATTTAGCGTACGTAGAAATAAGGTTTCATGGGATTACAGAATACTGCCGATAATTGCATTTTTTCACTAATCGTTATTTTCAAGTAACGTGATTACATGACAAAATATTTTCCTTTTCTCTGGACCATGTTTTTTTTAGTGTTTTAGAAGCACGTGAATTTACAAATGTTTTTTTTTTTCATCGAATGATGAATCTAAGTTTTTTCACCATACGTTGTAGTATGTATAATACTTGTATAATGATTACATAAATATACAAAAATGTTAAATAATATTGGTTAGGGATAATCGATTTTTGTGTAATCATTTGGATCGATCAACCGTTTACGTTTACGCGGGCTACTATAATTCGATGTAAACGTAATGTCGTACTTTATATTATAAAAAATATTTTTTTTACTTTTTCGAATTTGGGCCGTGTATAACGTAGTAACTAGTAAATGTTTGTTAATTGGTAAGATAATGGTTTCGATCGAGCGAGTGAATAAATTAAATTTCGTAACTTTTTAAAATAGGTTGTGTAATCATATTGGAATATTAAATGTATAAAAAAAATATTTTTTATTTCATGGAAAACATTCATTTGAAAATTGAAACTCGTGTCATAAGAAATTTCTGTTACGTAATGTTTGGACTAAATAACGCCATCTAGTATGAGTTTCTGTAATCACAACTCGTTTAATTATCTCACGCTACGAAAAGGACAAATCTCAATGGGATGCCATGTTTATTTCATAGCGTGTGTTCAGCGTGCTTGGTGGAGGTTGTGTTTATGAATATAAATCAACGGCGAGAGAAACATGGCGAAAGCTAAAGCGAAGTAATTAATGGTGAACATTCTCGGTATGCGAATAAACAAATTTGTATATTTTTTAGGTTCGTATTGGTGATGCTGCGAAGCTTGGTCACGGGTCACATGAAAGTCGCTCGTCGTGAAAGACTGGCAGATAAACTAGAATTTATAGGATATGATCCTTACAGTAATCGACTAACTACAATTATACAGATAGCTAATATAACTAAACTACTCTTTATTCCATTTTTAGTTCGCCAGAAGAGTGTGTACAAAGAAGTCTATAAAATACGTTCGATTAAGTAACGAGAATACATGTTTAGTTGATTTATTTCTGTTATTAAAGTAGGAGTCGATTAAAAGCAATGAAATTAGCGAATCAATCGAACAACTGGGATGGTAATTCGTTCTTCATAGCGTAACTACTTTGAGTTCCCGGTCTTTGAACAGAATCTGATGCGTAAAAGGCAGCACGACGGATTTGTTCATTTAAAGTTAAATTCTCGTGATTAGCGATGTAATAAGCTAATCCGCCAACGAATGCATCTCCAGCTCCCTAATTTAAAAAGAAAATTAAATATAATATCACGTTAGCTGCTCAATTTGCGTTACCAACCGTGGTATCGACGGCGGTAACTTTAGGCGCTGATATTAAAACGCAATTTGGATTGTTCTCGGTAGCCAAAAGTATACTATTTTCACCTCTTGTGACTATGACATTTTTACATCCACGTTTCAATAACGCTGCGACCATTTCCTCGTAACTTGTTTCGGGTGCTGTCATTCCAGTGGTAATTTCAGCCTGTAGATTAAAGACTTGTATATTCGTAAAGCTATTTTATGCGAAAATGATAGATAACGTGCCTCCGTTTCGTTTACGCAGAAAATTGTGCTTAATGTGTAGAATTCAACATCTGGATTTGGTACGGCTGGCGCTGCATTAACTATAGTTTTCACTAGATAAAATAAAGACGTTAAAAAAGATTAATAATGCTCGTCGTTTTAAATGTAACCTCCGTGTTCATGAGCAATTTTTAATCCCATTTTAGCGGCCTCCATATTACTTTCAAAATTGCAGACAAAAACTTTACAATTTTTGATTGTATTTTCAGCCTGCGTTACTTCTTCCATTGTAAGAAGTAAGTTAGCTCCAGATGCGACTATAATTCTGTTTTCACCTAATACAATACCGTAATTAATATAATAATAAATCCAGAAATTAAATAAAAATCGTGAGTTATTACCATTTTTCTCTACTATAATAACTGCCGTTCCTGTGGTTTCTTGCGAGGTTTGATAAACATACTCTAAAAATGAAAACTAAATTTTACGTTCAATTTTTTAAAATTAATTTTCAAAATGAATACAATAATACTGCACCTGAATTAATGTTCATTTGTTTTAAAGAGTTCAAAATTCCTTGAGCGATATTATCATTTCCGATCTAAATGCGTAATGATAAAAATATACATTTGCGAAAATATTCTTTTTTAAAAACCTACTTTGCCTATCAACGAAACATTTCCTCCCAACCGTGCTGCAGCCACGGCCGAGTTGGCTCCCTTTCCGCCATTTCCAGGCACGACTGAACAACCTGGGAGTGACTCGCCTGGTTTAGGAAGTCGCGGTGCGTAACTGAATACATTGACAGTCATCAATTAAGTAATAATGAATTTTCTTTTAGATCATACCACATCAAATCGCACATAATGCTTCCTAGGCACACGATATTTGATTTTGAATTCGACATTATTTAACAGCTAGTGTCAGACAGCAGTCAATCAATGCCTACTAACTTATAAGACCGATTAGATAGAGAAAGTCCGATCGTGATAATACTACAGATTTGTGCCCGTTGTCCTTAGTGATACTGCTCCACATGTCTGCTCACGCTCTGCATGTGTAGTACCGTAAGTGGTATTTCAACATACGGTGCTTTAACAGCTCGAATGCACCGTAGTTGTAATAGGTATAGTTTTTACTGCTTCAGTAGACGGTACCGTATGCATTCAGTCACATATACGGACGGAGCACTTTAAAAATAGGCTTGCTTCATTTATTTCACAGTTATTGGAATGCAAAAGTTGAAAAGATGTAAAAATGTGAACTTCCAGTTTAAAAAAAAAATAAAAGCAAAGTTTTTGGAAGAGAAACGATTGTACGAAAAAATAATATATTAATGATTAAATTTATTTGTTCGTTTGTAACTTTACATGTATTAATGCTTATGTTTCGGTTTCGGGTATGACGTACCAGGTATGACGTACGGTACGTAAATGGAAGAAGGAATCTTATTAGCCATTAGTGCCGACCCGCGCCGCTTGGGAATCAAATGAAATGTTTTTAATTAATGTACTTAAATATTTAATTTTATTTTTCATTAAGTTAAAACAAATCATTATTTTTACAATATATATTTTTTTTAAATTACGGCTGAAGCACGATTGGTTCTCATCACTTTGAACATAGTCAGTAAATAAGAATATTTACTGACTATGCTTTGACTAACCAATCAATTTCTCTATATACAACGCGATAAAGTGGAAATTGCAAGTTTTTCCTATTTAACAAATTTTTTCATCTGTTATTCCCCAATTTACGTAGGCAATTACCAAATCTTTGCACATCAATTAATGAAATAAAAAAATCCCCGCTGACGCGAATCCGGCGGACCTGCGCTAGCCTTTCCTCGCCATCTGTAGGCGGCGAACAGAATAAAACTCGCAACAGTTTCCATCTCTGAATCAATTATCCCGAATCAGCTGCAGTGCACGGTACACCGATAAACGCATCGAACGAAATGGACGTGAAAATCACATCAAACTCAACATTTCCCGAATCTCTACTTGGCAAAATCCAAATTAACGGTCACGATTCCTTTTACAATACGGATTTCCATGAAAAACCGAAAAACACAGCTGACACTCTCGCACTTGATAGACAAGAATTATTACCCGCTCGAAGCCACTTTAGGTCGTCTTCACCTTTGGGATACAGAGAAGACCTACTCCCAGAGATGGCAAACGCCTACAAACTACTGCTTCGAAATATGGGAGAAGATCCTCACCGGCAAGGCCTCCTCCGGACCCCCGAACGAGCGGCCAAAGCGATGCTCTATTTTACCAAGGGTTACGAGGAAAAAGTAGAAGGTAACAACTCTTTATTTTCGAGTTTTATCACCTGATGTAATTAGTCGAAAATGCTGCATCAGCCGAGTTTTTTGACCGCTCGACCTATTTAACAAAATTTTTTTACAAACATTATGTTTAATAATTGTCGTCATTAGTCATTGTTCGACAGAGGAAGTGATTTTATTCGCAGAAATCGGACAAATTTCTCGAGATAATGCCGCATCCGTATCTTTTTGATCTTGATCAAATAGGTCTATGATGTGATAAGAAAATAATAAAATATGACAGTTAAATGGTGATATTTTATTTATATTTTATTGTATGATTTAAATTGTTGAACTGAATTTTTTTTAAACTTTAGTCTTGTTGTCGTGGAAACCCAACTGATAAGTGTTCATACCATGATGGCACGATCATTATGAACCCTGACCCGGTCGTTTTCAACTGATAAGCGAAAGATTTTTACCCATATCTATTATGACATTCATTTATTTTGATAGGAATTAAGAAATCGATCTTAATTTCTGAAATGTTTATTATAGCCAATAGTTCTAACGTTTGATAATCGATTGATGAATAATGTTAAAAAAAGATCAGAATTTAATTTCCTGTTGACTTAGCATCGCACGAAAAATCGATCTAGCTCTCAGAATACGTATTCTTTGATGTTCTAAAATAATAACTACCGAATTCGGTTTTGAGAAATTTCGAGAGAAAGAGGAGTCCACGGAAAGGGAAAATTCACCATCTATCGACTCTGGGTTGTCATGGAAACAAATCTCTAGCCGAGCGCGACTTTTTCCCGACGCTGACAAGACCACTTGTGGTATGGGTACCGCCAGTGGCTACAATTAATGGGCTGGGCGCTGACATAGCGAGAAAAAAAAACTCTTTTAAGGAAGGGATTAATCTAGGGGAAATTTTATTTAGTTTAGTAGATGGAAATCCCAAAGTGGATGATGGATGATGCATTACAGTGAAGTGGCTAAATAAATAAATTTTGATCGCGTGTTGACTGTTGAGAAATAGGTGTAACTTTAAATTTGAAATCTGATGAAAGGAAATTATCAAAGAATCCGATTCCTTTTCGTATTAAATTATCTGATTATAAACAAAAATTATGTCATCCAATATTTTGTCAATAATTTCTCTTCTAATATTACAAGAATTTTTTTTATTTACATTTCTTTATTAGATCTCGTCAACGACGCAATATTTGATGAAGATCACGATGAGATGGTCATTGTAAAAGACATTGAAATGTTTTCTCTTTGTGAACATCATTTGGTACCATTTATCGGAAAGGTAAGTCAAAAATATAAAAATGAAATTGTGGGAAGGAGGCACTGGAAAATGTTCTGTTTCCTTGAAAAAGTTGACATCTAATAACACGAGCATAATTTAATCAGTAGCACATTGGCCGATTAGAACTGGTTACTTTAAAAGTACTCATTTTATTTTAGGTTTCTATTGGATATTTACCTAATAAGAGAGTCCTGGGATTGAGCAAATTAGCACGGTATGCACTTTATATACAGTAGTTTTAAAAAATTGCGTAAAATTGCGTTTTAATGAATTTTTGTTTTGCTTTATATGATGTTAGCATCGTGGAAGTGTTTAGCAGGCGATTACAAGGTAAGCTACATTTTTTATTATTTGATTGGTGTTTTAATAACAATAATTAATCTTGTGTTTACTTTTTTGCAGTGCAAGAAAGATTGACCAAGCAAATAGCAGTGGCTTTGACCCAAGCAGTTCAACCTTCCGGTGTAGGAGTTGTCATTGAAGCCAAGTAATTAAATCAATTTGAAGTGTCTTTTTTAATTAACTTTTTAAAAAATTTTATTAGGCATATGTGTATGGTGATGAGGGGAGTTCAAAAGACGTCGAGCAAAACTACAACCAGTTGTATGCTGGGCGTGTTTCGTGAAGATCCCAAAACACGAGAAGAATTTTTGACGCTTATAAGAAACTAAGGCAACTGACAAAATCCTCTTAGTATTAAGTATTTGTTTGTGTTCTATGTGGTTGATGTGACAATTCTGAAGTAAAGATAAGTTTTAGTTCTTTTGTTAGTAATTTCTTACAATTTTAATAGAAAGAACTATTTAGTTTTTTAATGGTATTTTAGTGGTTTTTTAATGGTTTTTAATGGTAGAAGTATTTTATTCAATCAGATTCATTTTATTCAAATTTTTTATAGTTTTTATTTTTATTTTTATTTTTATTTTTATTTTTATTCAAATGTTTTATCGCATTTTATTCTTTTACTGTTTTTTATTAAATATTGCGTCAGGTTTTTGTTATTTTTTAACAATCGTCATTATTTATCTTAGTAATAACATGTTTTTTATAATCATATACTCGAGTTCTTCCTATTCTGTAAATTTTTTTAGAGTAGAGAAATGAAAAGTATACTATATACGACCGCGGACCAAAAAGAATAATTTATTTTGAATAATTTATTTTTTATGATTTATTGTTGTTGGTGAGGATCTTGATTTGTGGGACCAATTTAAATCAAATTATGAGATCCGATTCAATACAATTTTATGAGACCAACTTGGCAACTTAACGAAATTGTGCGGGACCAATTTAATCAAATTATTGATGGTAACCGAGAGTTATGGGACCAACAAATACATATAGTTTTATGTTTAATTTTAATTTTCAAATGTTCGTGGTTACATCAATAACTGATTATATTTCTATTTTTTATGAAATGTTGTAAAATGTGAAATATTGCTGTTACGAGAATTATTAATTTGATGAAATGTTGTTTTGTGAAAATTTATTGATTGAAGAAATGTTTAATGAGTAGTAATAAACTTTTTGTTTGAGCATTCATTTTTATTGTGATTGTAACTAGTCAAAACACAATAAGAAAAGAAAAGAAAACGACCCGTATTGTAGTTTTCATTAAATTCTCTGACTGAAATTTTAAAATTTTTTATCTGAAGTTGACCAAAATTCAACAACGAGGCACGGAATAAGCATTCTGGATCTGTGTACCCGACAATGAGCTATAGTAGTAGGAAGGGGCCGCTGTGGGACAGGACTCCCTTACCCACCTTCCCCCTCTACTTTCTGTAGTCCAGGATGTCGGCTGCCTCAGTCAAGCGGGAAACCCTTTTTTTAGCCTCTTCTTTTTTTAGTCCCTCCCTTTTTTAGACCCTCCCTTTTTTAGACCCTTCCTTTTTTAGACCCTCCCTTTTTTAGACCCTCCCTTTTTTAGACCCTCCCTTTTTTAGACCCTCCCTTTTTTGTTTTGCTTTTATAGATGGTGACTGAGGTGTGGATAATTAGTTGGAGAACAGGTGTAAAATAGAAGAATGGGGTTTTATTGTTTTTTAGAATACAAGTGGGGGATAATTATTTAAGGAAGAAAGTAAACAAAAAATGTAAGCAAATACATATGTGTCTAACGATGCAATCATGTGTATGTTTTAATGATTTAACATGTGGTTTTTAATGATGATATAATATAGTTTTAATAATGCATTTCATGTAGTATAGGAGAGGCAGGGGTAGACACTTTTTTCAAATATTTTACACCTGTTCTCCAACTAATCATCCACACCTCAGTCACCATCTATAAAAGCAAAACAAAAAAGGGAGGGTCTAAAAAAGGAAGGAACTAAAAAAAGGAGGGGCTAAAAAAAGGGTCTCCCACTTGACTGAGGCAGCCAACATCCTGGACTACAGAAATAGAAGGGGAAGGAGTCCTGTCCCACAGCGGCCCCTTCCTACTAGCAATGACTTTCAGTTGAGTGCTAATAGTATGGTACCTGGTAAGTGATAGATTGTCACTTGTCCCGTAGAGTAGAATGAATAGAATGAATGAATGAATGAATGAATGAATAGAATGAATGAATGAATGAATAGAATGAATGAATGAATGAATAGAATGAATGAATGAATAGAATGAATGAATGAATGAATAGAATGAATGAATGAATGAATAGAATGAATGAATGAATGAATAGAATGAATGAATGAATGAATAGAATGAATGAATGAATAGAATGAATGAATGAATGAATAGAATGAATGAATGAATGAATAGAATGAATAGAATGAATAGAATGAAAGTTCTGCGAGCTCAGAAAACTTCTAAAGGTTTTGGCCAAAATTTGAGATTTTAAGTTTAGGACAGAATATTACGATAGTGATGTCAGACAGAGAGAGAGAGAGAAAAGCAATATCTTACTATAATTTTTTTTTTACTTTTCACATGATTTCATCAATACTACTAATGTGTCAATGTCATTCCGTCTATCCGTTCGAAAAAAATGGGAAAAATAAGAAAGAAATGGAAATTTTTTTTGGGACATTGATATAATTTTTCTGCTTTGCATTAATTTACTTTTTTCCATTCTTTACTTACGCTCTGCTTTCTGCTGCTCGCTCTTTATACGTTGGTCTTGAGAATAAAATGAAATGTTATGACGGTTCGTATCATGAATGAGATTAAAATTTAAAGAAATTTTTTTAAATGTAATATAATGTCTGGTGAATAATACAAGACACTTAAAGATGCCAAGCTCTTGTGTCGTGTACAGAATAGGTAGTGGTTAGGACGTTAGACTTTGAAAATTGCGATCGAGGGATCTCATATCCTGACCAAGGAAAGAATTTTTTTCACTTATCGTGAAATAAAACAAAGATTTCCTTAAAATAAAAACCAAGTCTGTAGAATTAAGCAGGAATCAAACCCGAGACCTCCAAAGTCCAACGACCTAACCACCAGACCATCCAAGACGCTCAAAAGTGTCATGAAGTGTCAATTTAAGACATTAGAAATAGTAGAAGAACTAGTGGGCAATCACTCGCCGGGAATGATTGCATTTATCAGTTTATTTACAATTGTTTTTGTTTTCTTTTGAAGATAAAGTTACACCCTATCATCAGAAAAAGGTAAAAAATAAATTTATTACTGCAAATCTCTATTTTTTTTATATTTGTAGTCGTTGCCATTGACACCAGGTGGCAGATATTTCGAATCCGAAAATACTGCTCCAGATTGACAACGCACAACAAGCTAATTAAGTATTCAAAGCGTTCTTCGAATTTTCGGATTTCTATGCAGGAGAGAGCCCGGAATAAGCAGCGTTGTTAATTCGTAAGTTTAGTTTATTATTATTATTCAGTTAATTTCGAAGTATTTTTTCATTTTGTTTCGTTGTAGTATTGTTACTTTGTTTAAACCGTCAGCTTTTCAGTTTGAGAATATTTCATTTAATTTCATTTAATTTCATTTAATTATTATGCCATATTTATGTCATATTTATTTTATTGGAATATTTTGCCGGAATATTCTCATTTGACATTTTTATTTAATTATTCATTTGATTTTACTCTTCACTCTCTCTTTATATACAATTAATTTAGCCGTTTGCATTTGCTGTTATTTTCTTCTATTATTTGACCATTTTTATTACGAAATTTTGTCATTTTTTTGTTAATTTTATTCAAATCATTTTACGCATTCATTTCATTTAAATCATTTTACGCATTCATTTCATTTAAATCATTTTACGCATTCATTTCATTTAAATCATTTTACGCATTCATTTCATTTAAATCATTTTACGCATTCATTTCATTTAAATCATTTTACGCATTCATTTCATTTAAATCATTTTACGCATTCATTTCATTTAAATCATTTTACGCATTCATTTCATTTAAATCATTTTACGCATTCATTTCATTTAAATATTTTAAGCTACGCATTCATTTTATTTAAATATTTTAGGCTACGCATTAATTTCATTCAAATCTTTTATAGTTTATATTTATATTTTTATTTTTATTCAGATTCAGATGTTTTATAGCATTTTATTTCTTTACTGCATTTTATTAATATTTATACCTATAGGTTTCAACATGAAGACAAAATAAACCGAAGTGGACACATTCAGGTATAATTTATCCAGGGCCCAGACCCGCACACATCTGGGCCCCACCGTTACGTTTATATAAAAGGCTGGTGAATCTTAACCGAGTATTTTGGGATTCGTTATACCGTGAAGCTGACCTTTTCAGCTTGTCTTCCGAGGGATTGTTTTCTTGGTTGTTTTTTTGTTTTTTTTTTTAGTTGATGCGTTTTTCGATTTTCATATTTTTTGCTTACTTGGTTTAATAAATTAATTTTATTTTTTAATATAAATTATCTTCATAAAATAATTTTTTATTTATTTTAAAAGCAATTGATACAATAATATTTATTTAAATTAAATATTGAAAAATCCAAACGTCCGCTTTCTTCGCAATTTTTCTGAAGGTCCAAGTAGTTGTCCTAGGTTACAAAAAAAATTAAATTAACAAAAGAAAATAACATGAAAATAATAACGAATTAATACTTACCTAACGCATTAACTTGTATTTTCAGATGTTTGGTGCGACGAACTTGCGAGCTGACATCCAGTGCAGTGCAGGGGATCGAATTGCGTGCAGGTGAAGCCAAGTGACAACTTGAGGAAAATGATGCAATTTTTGCTACCGCGCATTCATTCAGAGTGGTGGCAGCACTGCCAACATGTAAATGAAATCGGCTTTGCTTTATTTGTGGCACGACAGTCTTATTTTTATTAGTTCATTAATTTCGCTGCAACAAAGCTTTCACTCGCAATTTAAATTTAACTTTTTATTATATTTAATTTATTTAATTTAAGCTTTTTATTTATTTAATTTAAGCTTTTTATTTATTTAATTTAAGCTTTTTATTTATTTAATTTAAGCTTTTTATTTATTTAATTTAAGCTTTTTATTTATTTAATTTAAGCTTTTTATTTATTTAATTTAAGCTTTTTATTTATTTAATTTAAGCTTTTTATTTATTTAATTTAAGCTTTTTATTTATTTAATTTAAGCTTTTTATTTATTTAATTTAAGCTTTTTATTTATTTAATTTAAGCTTTTTATTTATTTAATTTAAGCTTTTTATTTATTTAATTTAAGCTTTTTATTTTATTTTATTTAATTTAAGCTTTTTATTTTATTTTATTTATTTAATTTAAGCTTTTTATTTCAACTTAATTTTTTAAAATTAATTTAAAGCAATTGAATTGGTTTAATTTTGTGTATTTAATTTTGTATTTTTTTTATTTTTCTTGCGATTAGATTGCGCTTTTTCACGGTAAGTATATGCAAGTGTATGCAAGTGTATTTCACTTTGTGGCATTTCTTTTACTTTTAACTTGTTTTCTCTATACATTTTAATTTTGCGATTTCAAATTTTGCGATTTCAAATTTTGCCATTTCAAATTTTGCCATTTCAAATTTTGCCATTTCAAATTTTGCCATTTCAAATTTTGCCATTTCAAATTTTGCCATTTCAAATTTTGCCATTTCAAATTTTGCCATTTCAAATTTTGCCATTTCAAATTTTGCCATTTCAAATTTTGCCATTTCAAATTTTGCCATTTCAAATTTTGCCATTTCAAATTTTGCCATTTCAAATTTTGCCATTTCAAATTTTGCCATTTCAAATTTTGCCATTTCAAATTTCGCCATTTTAAATTTCGCCATTTTAAATTTCGCCATTTTAAATTTCGCCATTTTAAATTTCGCCATTTTAAATTTCGCCATTTTAAATTTCGCCATTTTAAATTTCGCCATTTTAAATTTCGCCATTTTAAATTTCGCCATTTTAAATTTCGCCATTTTAAATTTCGCCATTTAAATTTCGCCATTTTAAAATTTCGCCATTTTAAATTTTAATTTCGCGACTTCTGCTTTGCATTAATTTACATTTTTTGTTCGCTTTACATTAATTTACATTTTTTGTTCGCTTTACAGATAATCCTATCTTTATTTTTGTAATTTTATTTTATTTGATTGATTTCATTTTTGTAATTTTATTTTATTTGATTGATTTCATTTTTGTAATAAAATAAAATTACAAAAATGAACTGAATAAATTGGATTTTTTTAATTTTATTTTTTAAATTTATTTTGCTAGGATTTCGCGTAGACTTCACCGAGCGACTCGGACTATCACTTCGCCGCGCGACATGGTCCAGGAGGGTCCTAGCTCGGACACAGGTTTTTTTTTATTTAAAATTTTTATAATACATGACCTTTTTTTTCAGTGTTCTAAAATTTCATTATAAGGCCGTTATGCTGCCAAATTTTTTTTCAAAACTGGCTAAGTCAGGAGAATGAGGAATGACTTAGGAAAAAATTTTTGTGAAGCGATGTACCTATTTATTTTATAATTGTGTGTATCTTTATTTAATTTTTTAAATAAAAAGAAATTATATTCACTCATGTATTTTATTCTTTTTCTAAATAAAATATTTTATTAAATTTATTTTTGTTTAATATAAAGCGCAAAGTACATTATGGAAAAACTTCTATAGTAATCAGTCCCGTTGTGAACAGTCGTCGAAAATCTAAAAATACAAAAATATATTAAATAACAAATTTCACAAACGGAAAATAACGTACAGAACAAAGAGAAACTTATTGTGCTAATGAACGTTGAACTTCGCGAGTAGACCCATCAAGCACGACTCATAGGACGAGATTCTAGTGCCATCTTAATCATGTGCCTCGTATTACACCTGTAATACGAGTGACATGACCAAGATGCTAAGAGTCGTTGCTGAAGTTTTTCAATGGGCTTAGTGTGTATAGGTAACAAAAAGAACTAAAATACATGGAAATAATGGATTAACGAAATATATTAAAATGTTAATGTACGAGTAAACTTCGCAATTGCGGAACTAAAATAAACTAAACTAAACGATAATGGAGTAGCGAAAAGAATTAAAACGAGTAAACTTCGCAATGACGGAAACTACTAAACGATAACGGAGTAGAGAAAAAAACTTCGCAAAATGTCAATAACAGTAGCGCGGTACAAATAAAGGAAATAAAAGTAATGTAAAACAATTAGACACACAAGAACAGTAGTACTAATGTAAAGCATTAAATGAAAAAAACTAAAGACAATTTCACTTACGCGATGTACTCTCCCTGAAATATCGCCGCCGACTAAAACTGAAGAAAAATGATCAAAGCTTAAATACTGTGGAAATCGATTTGCATGTCGTCATATCGCGCAGCGAATGAAACGACAGCAACGACCAAGAGCGACGACAATACCTAGTGAGAACTCCTAAAAGTAGCAATCAAAAACATCAATAAATTTGCATATATATTATATATCAACTTGACAAAGAAAAGAATAAAATAATATTTCGCGATAGAGACTTATTATTGATTAATTTGTGCATTTAATTTATTTTGCATCAATAATTAGTTAATTACCTTACTCGTGATGATAGCGACATCTGCTAGAAAAACTAATAAATTCAAATTCGCACATCAAATCAATTGTTTTTACTAATTCCGTTTCCTTCTTTCTTGTTTGGGCCATCTGTAAATATAAACAACTTATACCTTGATGTCAAGGTGTGTCTTGACATAAAGCTACCGATCTTGGGCAATTTGACTATGAAAATGAAGTCCACATTTTCATCAGGTCACACCAGCTGACAGAGACAGTGATGACATCGTGATCTCACACACACTACATCCGAAGAACACTGCAAACATTACATACAACAATAATCAATTACTATCTAATTTATTTGGAAATAAAAATTACGCATTTACTAAATTACTCCTGGTCATTGGAGTCATGTCGCGAGTCCGAGCTCATGGAGTGGGCAGCTGAAAACGAAGAGTTGTCCTCGTACGAATCGGGATACGAATACTCGAAAAGCGGACTGGAAAAATAGTCGCACGACTGACGCTTCATCTTCTCGTGATGCCCAGAGTCCAAGTTGCGTTCGTAACTGTACTCTCTTTTCTCTGTACTTCTCGCTGGAACGGCGCAGCACGTCGGGCGGGAGAAACTCATGTTCGTCCTTCTTCTCCTCGTACTGACTTCCCAGTCTGCTCATTGTACTTTGCTCGGGATCGGTCGCGGCGGAAGCGCCGGTGCCGCAACGCCGCCGCCGCTCGGCTGCCGGAATCGCCCATACACAAATCGCATGCCGTCGTGCTCGGCCGAAGGACAGCGTTGACCCTCGGTGGCGCTAGCGCTGGCCTGCAGCCGGTAGTGACGGTCAACCTTCGTCTCGCTGAGCGGATTTCCTCACTGCCGGCTGGCGACATGTGACGACTAAGATGACGTTCCAGCTGCCGGAGTAAATCATCCAAGTTGCGGATGCGAAATGGCCCGCACGGGGGCACCGTATCCTCCATGTGTTCCAGGCTGTCCGTCAGCTTTTCCGTGCTCGATTTGCGGAGGGTGCCGAACTCAGGAAACCCATCGCTCAGAGATTGACTCAAGCTACTAGCGCTGCCGCGATGCGAGGCGGTGCTGTGCAGCACCTCCAGAACGTCCTTGTGGTAGCCATTCAGGCTCTTGAGGGTCCGCTTCATCTCCGTCAGCGTGTCGGTGGCGTTCCTACTCGGCTCCGGCCTCCGACTGCGAGATCACTTCTTGCTCCATGTCTAACAAACAAATTACACACCCACGTGGGGTGGGGACGGCAGACAAAAAACCATCATTTTTGACGGGTTACCGCCTAAACATATAAAGTCCAAATTTTTTGATAAGCATTCGCAATTGTTGTGCGGAGTTTAATTTAATCATCACGTTAGCGGGCGGCGACTGTAGTACAAGTACCGTAATATAGTAGTAACATTTGGATTAAACCTCAAACATTCAAAGAAACAAACACAACGAGATGCTGCTGTTGCCGGTCAAAAATATCTACTGTAAATCAGAGGTACTTCTGATGCGACTTTAAAGCGGTTAAACCATAAGTAAATAAACTTCTGTTTAAACTCCAAAAAATCACTTGCTTCAATGGTCTCAGTCATAATAGTATATAATACTATATATTATATATATACATATAATACTATTATGTCTCAGTCTACCCAGGAATGACGTAAGAAGTAAATTACAATTTCTTAATTTTATTGCAAATTTGACTATTCGGACTAGCAAAAGCTACAAATCTTTTTAATCAAAATCAAGTAATTTCCTCTTTTCTCTGGAATTAAAAATAAAGACGAGAGTAGAAATGCAGTAAATGACTTCATTTTTTTACAATTCCTACAACAAAAATTACATTTTAATTATATAAACGTCTTTAAAAAAATCAAAACACAAGTCCAGCATTGAAAAAGAAAGAAGATATCTGAGTATATTTATATATTTATATATATATATATTATGTATAAGAATTACTTATCTTCAATTTAATCTCTAAATATGTACAAAACTGTAAAAAAAAAAAATTAAAAATTAAAACATGTAATTTCACCAAACTAAAAACTCATTATTACAATTCTAATAGAATCATAATTGCTAACTAAGTATTCAAATTGCAGAGACAAAAGAAACAAATAGAAAGTTTTAAGAAATAAAAAAATCTCGATTCTAACTTATTCCGAAGATATAGCACCGTGTTATTCAATATATAGGTGATTTTTTATTTTTGTGTTTATTACAATATCACTGTTAGTAGTCAATGATTAACACTGATTACCATTTTGTTGTCAAAATCAAAACGTAGGTACAAAGCGAAACGAAAGATTATGTCCGACAAATTTTCCAGGATTTTTAACAAAAATAAATTCATCATTTCACAGAGCGGAAAAGAAGAAAATGAAATAAATAAAAGAAAATCGCCACACAACTAATAGAATAAGTCTCTCTTTATTCTATAGAAAAATAATTGCACTATGTTGGTTCGTGCGCTCAGAGGGACTATCAAAAAAGGAAAGAATTGTGGCGAGGTGTTTATGACCTACAATATGACACTCGTGGGTCAAGGAAGATTCACGTGACCGGGATGCAGGCAACAGGAACGATCGAACCGTGTCCTTTCCTTTTTAAGAGGATTTTATCAACAAAAATAAGCTTTTCTTTTTTATGTATTAATTTTTGTTTACTTTCTATTTAGAACAAGCACACAATGCTCATGTAAACATCAAATACTTTTAAAAACAAAAATATTCTGATAAGCCAATGTGAGGAAAAGATAAGTTTCCATTAAGACAGATTTGTAAAGCTTATATGATAAATGTAAGGCCAAGATGATAAAACGGACTCGATTATATAAGAAGACACAAGCACACAGATTCACACACATACAGTACAAAACCGGCACACAAGGCAACATTAGCATATTTGAGAGTAAACGATCAATTTGCTATCGAGCAATATACACTTTCACGATTCCATGTACAATAATCACGTCAACTTTGATCGTGTCTGACTGATTAATAACCGTCTTTGAATGCAGATGATGAGAGTAGGCTCTTACTATTATAAGAGAGAATTATGATATTTTTTCCACTTTAAATCGAGTGAGTTCAAATGTAGGTGGAAAAAAGAGTGAGCTATAATACCATATGTTCGATATTTACCCATAAAATAAAAATGAAGAGAAATATCGGAGTAAGTTTTCATTGGAAATGATGAGCAATTGCCTTCATTCGATGTTTTTTTCCTGAACACAAACGAGCTTCGCAACTTCAAGGCGGTCCTCCTTCGGTGCAGACGGCAACGATGGGGCGTCTTTTACTAGAATCGGTCCGCGTCACTCGACTCTCGGGCCGAGAAAGTGACCCAGTCAGAGGTGTGGGCGGAGGTTGGCGATTCATAGCATTCACGTAGTCGGCTGTGAGTAACGTCAACTCTAAAATCTGCAAGTATTTTGTAAATTTGTAAATTTAAAAAAAGAATACGGTAGTTAAAGAAAGAAAAAAAATTTACTTGTAGTTTGCTCATAATAAATAGCAATTTCTGCGTATGCGGCTCGCTGATATCGGTCGGACTCACAACTAGCATGAAGTCATCTCTGCATCCACCGAAGGTCACCACTGACTGATACTTATGCTTTTGAATGGGTTGCTAAAAACCAATTAAAAATACAAAATGTTCATTTCGCAATTTCACGCGACGCGGTGAAATCAACTTACCATAGTAATGTGATCGAGAAGTGAGATACTATCGTCGGAGACGCACAACCACACAGTTGTCTGGTCGGGCATTTTCATCTAAAACAAAAATTATCAATTAAATGAAGCTACAAAACTTGAAATTAAAGCAATTCGTTTATTTTAAATTTTTAATGACTTACTTTAGCTGAAAAAAGCTTCGTTCCAAAGAAGGACCATTTTCGAGTACACGTCAGGTAAATGCGTGCGCAATCTAATGTATTCCGACCCTTTAAAGCGATCCACTTGTCAGCGAACAACTCGTTGAATTGCCTGCATACGAATTAACGTGATTTATTATTAAACCTAAAAATCCAGATGAACCCATTTACTCACTTCAACTCTTCCGTCGACATCGATTCCCTGTATCTTTGAGGATAAAATCTGTCCATTGCCTGCTGACTCTGATGTTGCGTATTTGCCGGAGTACCACCACTACCCCGAGACTTTTCGGCATTGTAATCACCAAATTCAATCTACAATAAAAACCATTTATTAAATTAAAGAACTGTAAGCAATTTCAAAATTGCAAAAAATAATTTTCGAAAAAGAAAAGTTTTACTTCTCCCAGAAACAAAGTCATAAATAGACTTTTTCCATCCCGCTTCAACAACACGAAAAAAGAAAATAAAGAAAAACACATTCCGAGCCATCCATCAGCTCTAATTGACCCACTCATTAATTCATTCAGTCTAGTCGCATGCGCAACGTGTCAGTGTCATTAACTAGTGCGTTTGCCTTATTGCGTTCATTCATTATCTTGTTTACGCCAGCTCAACTTCAATTTCATTACGTGAAATCCAACTCATTAAAAAGAAATAAATCGATAATCATCCATTCCGATCGAGATAAATAGCGAAAACTCTGTATTTTTTTAACAATTTCATTCGTACGTAAATGAGAAGTCGTGAAACGAATCATATAGTAAAAACTTATTCATTAATACGAGGCTTACATTTCTTTTGCAATTACATTTGCTGCTGTAAACGAAACGTTTCCACTATCCGTTGTATCATTTATCTGTACAGATATTATTGACTTATTTATTGACTTATTTATTTACTCAATTATTATTTATTTATTTGAGCCCTTTTGTACTCGCATCAAATGTCACGCATACTCTGCAGGTTGGCTTCAATCATTTCAATCATCCCCCTTTACGGGAAAGCCAACAGTAATAATAAACAGTAGTCCAAACATTAATATTAGTACTGATTCTGCTATCTTCAATTTCAAGTTTGCAACAAAAAAAAATGTAAAAAAATTCCATTAAAAGGAAATTGAAATGATATGTCTACTAATTACAAACACCTTAACACCTCCAAAATAAACTAAAGAAAACAAGATTTGCAACAAAAAAGCTGATGCTGTGTAACTACAAATTGATTTGACAGTGCTACGTCCTAATTTCTTTATCGAAATACAAACGGGCGTGAAATACGACCGCACCAAAATTCAAAACTGTCACTAATCGAATAAATACTCAATTAATTTATCATACCATTCCAAAAACAAACATCAGTTTAATGATGAAATGAAACTTTTCTCTTTAATTAAGATTGTTATAGTAAGTAAGTAAGTAAACAGATTTTACCTGAGCCAATAATACAGCCAATTCAAGTGCGAGATCTTTGCTGACTGGAAACCTCCCATTGATAATTTCTTCATTCACTTGCGCAATGAGCAGCAGCCTTTCTTTTTCAGTTTCAGATTTGATGAAATTTCTTAAATACAACCTTAGAAAAATAAAATAATATATTGGAAGTTGCATAATTTTTTAACTAACAACTTATGAGTTATAGTATTATTTTAAATCATACCGTACCTATTTTTATACGTAAGTTTCAACACTCGTGTATTTTCAAACTTTCCGAGTTTGTTTTCTCTTAAAGCTGTTTCCCATTTCGAGATGACATCCGCCAACTGAAAACATCAACGAACAAAAGCCGTAATGAGACAAACAAACAATCTTATCTTAGAAATAACGTTGGACTTATAACCTTAACATTGGATTTCAGATAATGCTCTATATTACTGTCAATAGGATCGTCGCTGAACAAAGCAAATCCAGACAAGAGAGTATCTCTCACTGCAATTTCTTGATTAAGAGTTTGAATAAATTCCTCAACGGTCGATGATCCATCAAATCCAACAACCTATTCAAATCGAACAATAACAACAAATTGAATAAACAATTAGATCTCCGTCAACAACATTTAACCGTACCTGATATGTGCCATTCAAAAAATGCACCGGGATGCTATGCGGGAGGGAATGATGATAAGGATTCTTGAGCAAAATTGACAAAACCTCCATCCGGGACGGTTTTGCTTCCCGACATCCGTTCTGTTTTGTTCGTTCTAAGGCACGCTGGCAAAATATGGCGTATTTGCCTATTTCAGACCTAAAAATCACGTCGAGAAATGAATAAAACTAAACCAATTTTCTTGGTTTTTTGATTAAACCAAATGTGCATGCAGAAAATCAATGATGTAACTTGGTGTAAATCACTCACTTTGAGTCCGCGTTCCTCTCCAAGTGCAATTTCAGGTACCAGAGGAGGCGATTGTTCTTTGGAAGGAAGAGCGAGATAGCGAGGGCCAATAACTGCCACCCCTGAATGAAGACAAAGTTAACGGGATTCATCTTGCAGTCAGGAAGAGGTGGGAGGCGCTCGGTCACATTAGAAGTGGGAGAGGTTTTCTCTGCACCCGAACTGTCACACAGGAACAAGGACTGTGTGGCACACAACAACAGTTGCTGTAAGAAGAGACAAAAACAAAACAAAAAGTGGTGGTTGTCTCGTTTTCAGCTAATGGACGAAGGATTATCCATTTTTAGTATGTGTTAGTCATGAGAACATCTAACTAAACGTTAATTCTTTTCACTACCAGTCACAAAACATTTTTTTTTTCAAAGAAAAAAGTGTCATTCAATTAAATATAGGCATGAATGCATGATTAGGTAATATCTCGAGCACCTCCAAGCACCAAAACACAACATGTATAAAAATGTACGTGCAATAGAAGAGAAAGAAAACTACAAACAACGAAAAAAAAATTACAATTATTAATTAAATTTTGATTATTGACCTGCATGCCAACTTTGGTTTGCGTATGTCTCGAAGTCTGTTTCATTAATTGGCAAAAAAATTCATCTTGAAGCTCGGGATTGGATAGGCACTGCTGCAAGGCATTCTGGGCAAGGACGACATGATAGTCGATTCCGGCTGAGTCCAACAGAACCGAGGTAAATAACTGGCAAGACTATAAACAAAATTTCCTTTAATACGATCAATAATTGACGGTGCTGTAGGCGCTACCTTAAATAATTTCACTGCCTCAGTTTGTAACTGCTCAGAAGACAATGTTGTGAGGGGTTGAGAAATGTTATCTTTGCTATACAGTAGCAGCGGATGTTTCCAAATTACGCAACCTGATCAAAATTAAGAAAAATTTTGCAAAATTTGTATTTTTGCTACATCCATTTATATCTACTTGGGTCGCCTTCCATTTCCATTAACCGCTGCACTAATTGTTCGTATTGAGTGCCAACATTCGTGCTGACAACCGAAACTACCGTTAGATGATATAACCACGTGTCCTAAAAAAAAACAAAAAAATTTAAAAAAATGTAAAATAACAACTTGACTAGTCGAGCATACTTTTTCTTGTTTCGATGAAAACAATAAATATGTCGGTCCCTGATGATTAGGGAAAATGCCTATTGTGTACTCTTCTTCTTTCTTCGTTCTACTCCCACGATCCCGCTCTTCATCTTCTTCGTCACTGTCTGAAACGTGTTCTACTTCCTCCACACGAGCATCACGCATGTTAATTTGACCAAATGGAGTCTAGAATTAATCAAACTCAATTTAATGATCCAATTTTTATAAATTTTACTTACCGTATCGTTCGCAGTTTTAAAGTAGAGAAACATTTTGCCGATGAGAACGCACCAACATTTTTTTGAATGCCCGTGCTTGACTTTAACTAACCAGCCTTGAATCGCGGGTTTATTTTCCTCGCTACTAAACAAAAGTTTAGTGGCAATTCGCCTCAAGACGTTTTGAAGAACTGCAAGTAGATGCAATCGAGCATTAACGAATAGGCTAAATTTGTGTATCCGAGTCTAATCAATGAATTTTTTTGTTTTTTATTACCGCGAACCCACTCTTCCATAGTGGCTGTGGATTCAGCTGTTAAGTAATACGTTTTCTTCCCCGTTGAAATTTCAAACGTGGCTGAACCTTCGGCTCTTGTGACTCTACAAACTTCGTCCAAAGTGATTTGTCCCTGAGGTTTCCTGTTAACGTCATTCTATTTAAAATTAAAAAAAAAAAATATTTCGTATTTAGTATTAAAATTAAAGCTTCGTGTTAGTTGTTACTCACTTGAGATTTATAGTACACTAAAACTCCATTTTTTAGAACAAACCATCGCTTCCGCCATGTTTTTAACTTTCCTCCCAGTTTCGTAAGATAACCACTCTTTTCTAAAGAATCCTAATAAAACAAAAAGCTAAATTATCATCTAAGTTTAATTAACGCGTAAGCGAACGACAAAATTCATAATTGCAACACTTAAAACGTGACTTCGTGAAATAAACATAAAAACCACAAAAAGCGTTTAATTACATAAAATTACCTCTAAAATCATAGATGCCGCCTGTACAAAAACCAAATAAATTTACAAATTTATTTTTTCGAGTCGTAACATTACTACATTCGCGTATTATTGCGCGTTAAAGTCATTTACCTTTTTTGGACTGTCTTGGGAGCCCGACTTCAATAAACGAGGTTCAACTGAAGAATCTATACTAAGTGCATCAGTCGAAATGGCATCGGGAGGTATGGCATAATCATCAGACGACAAAGCAGATTCGACTGACGTGTCTAGAGAATAAAATATTAAACGCGGCTCTCGTGTTTCAAATAAAATTTCGTTCAAATAAAACGTATATTGATTTTCCTCAAAAAAATGAAAAATTAGCTACCTATTGGCTGTGTATGATCGATAGTTGCACAAAAATCTTTGACTAGATCTCCCTTCTTGAGCGATTTTACCGGAGAAGTATTTGTGCTCTGTTTTGCCGGCGAAGGACTGCTTCCTGTTTTCAAACTTTTACTCGGACTACTCGTGGATAAACTAGACTCGGTTTCACCACTCGTCGTGTGAGACGAATTTGTAGTCATGGTCACTCGAACGTCCTCGTTGTCGGACGAATCTGAGGAATCACCGGTGAAAGGAAAGGACCGGATTTGAGATGCTCGCTGCAACATAAATAAAAAATTTAAAAAAAAAATCCTAGTTTCGCTTTTTAAACTATCAATTTAAAAAACTTTTCATTTTAAACGAGCTTACCCCTTTCACAGTCGCGTAAACCGGTACACTAATCTCGCAATAAGGATGGGCACCATTTGCATAAGTACCGCAAACGGGTTTATTGTTGTTTGCAGTATCTAGAAAATAAAATAAAACTAATTTTACGTTCAACAAAGTCTTAAAAATTAATTAAACAAGAAATAAGAAACACTCGTTCTATTATCGAGTGAAAAGTGATGCGATGTTTTCATCCTTTATTCAGGGGCTTGACACCAATTTCGGTGCAACGCGCAGCAATCGAATGAGTTATTCTTTTATGGCCATAACGAGAATCTTAATTAGGGATGTGTGTTTTCTGTTGGCTCCGGCTCCAGCAATCTGGAAACTAATCAACTCCATACATGCGGCTGTAACGTTATTTGGGGTTTGTGCATGCGTAATTACTAGCAGCGTTTGAAAACTAAAGAAAATGAGATTATTAGTAATTATTTTCATCATCATCAGTTCGAATTTTGTCTAAAACGTATAATGCAATTTTAGAAAAAAAAAAAATCAAATAGAATTTTTTGTTCTCCCATTTATTTCCTCCTTGTCACTTATAATTGCAATTCTTTAAATAAAAAAAATAAAAAAATTTTTAATAACAACTTTTCACACAAATTTAAATAATTCCTCTTCTACATGTGACATAAAGAGGAAAAGATGAAGATGAAAATTTAAGTAAATTGAGGGGAAAAGTGCACTTTCCATTTCCGTGTCTGAGATAATTAAACTTTTTATCAATTTCGCTGTTTAGAAGTTTTTTTACATCTACACATTTCGTCAGTTTTCGAGAAGAAGCAACGAAGTTTTAATTTTTTTAAAAAAAAAAAAAAAAAAAAAAATACCATGAGCAGCAATTTAAATGCATGAATTGACTTTTCTTTTCAACTAATTACATCCCCGAGTAAACTAAAATCCCTTTTAAAATGTCTTTCCTACATCTAATCTAAAAAAAAAAACTACCTGAAACAACAACAACACTGTGGACAAGTGCAGCTGCATCATAAACGAGATTATCTGGAGACAAACATAATTAGCCTGACATTATGAATTCATGAGCACCTGTCAATGTTTAAAATACGGCCTAACACGAGCGCGCGACTCATTAAGTAGCTTTTATTTAATTGCTTTGCTGATGCGTTAGTTTACCTGGATGAGCACCATTGACTAGGCTATCTGATAAGGTCATTCCATTGGAAGCAATTTCATAGATCCGCGATTCCTGCAATAGATTAAAACACAGAGATAAAACCACCACGAAAACAGTCGCATAAAAGTGACACTTTTTTTTGTTTACAAAGCTACGACTTAATTACTACCTGTCACCTTTTTCTGCAAGGTAAACATTACCCACTTCGCGCGAACATTAATTACATGTATTTTTCAATTCGGACTTTCAATGAGCAAACTTCATTTATCTCGAGCTCCAAATGACTGGTCAAGACGCAAATGGCCACCACCTCCATTTTACAAAGGCAAATGACCATCCCGGGAGCAATCTCGATTGCACTCTTACTCAATAATAAAAGGAAAGCAGAAAATCCAATAGAGAATTGCAATAAGATAAATGGATTAAATTCCATCTCGTTAAATGAACTGCGAGACACCGCGAGATCATTAAAAAATTGAGCTCGCGCTATAAATGCACTCTGAAATAAAAGTATAAAAGCCAACGAAAGGCCTAGTGTACTAGTTTAATACTCTAAAACCACGTAATAAAACATCCGAGGGCACTTAGAAGAGCTTACCCATGATGGAAATCTATGCAAAGGCGGTGTGGGGGGCTTGATCTCGTGCTGACTGCTCCACTGAGGTTCCCTTTCCTTGCTGGGCGTGTAAATTTCTGCATAATCGTGCATTTCGTCCTCTTCGGCAGCTCGTGCCAACCTCGAGTTCACCAACCCGGCCTGTTGTTGACCGCTGCAACTCGACACCACTTCCTCCTCTCCACCGCCACTCACATCCCCCGTACCGCTGTCATCCGTGGAACCGTGGTTACCCGCGTCCATTTTCTTTGGCACTCTAGAGCGAGGGGGCGGTACGGGTTTCTTTTTCGAGTTGTCCAACATTCTGTTATTGTTATTGACAGCCGTGTCGCTGCTGCGCCGCGTTTTCGGCGCGTTGGTCGTCATTGGTGGCACCGACGATGGAAGACCAGTGGTCAAAGTCAACGGGGTAAGCGGGCTTTTTGGAGTCAAAGACTTCGGGGTCTCCAGATCTAATGAACCCGAATCGACACGCGAGTCACGCGACTTACTCACATTCGTACCCCCGCCACCATCTCCCTCGGAAGACGGCGTGGAAGAACTTAGAGTAGACGCGTGATTCTCCTGATACTTTTTTCGTTCGATTTTCACTCGGGGCGGCACCGTCCGTTTGACCGAACCCTTTTTCTTCGCGTAATCCACGTCCGCGTAAACAGGATCCGAATCCGAATCGGCATGTTCCGAGGGAACACCGAGCTGTTCGCCACCGCTGCTGCTGCCTTCTCTCAGTAGGAGACTCAAGTTGGATGCGGATAACTGAGGGTGAGCTGTACTTCCCTCTGAGTCACCCTGCTCGACCAAACTGCCGCGAGACGAGTCCTGAAATGAATCAATAAATTAAATAACGGAAAAAATAAAAAAATATAAAAATACAAAGATCAAAATTAAAACAAAATAATTAAATTATTATCTCATTTGAATTACAAAATCGCAATCAGATGTTTAGAACTTGCTCAATTACTCGACCCAACACGTCGCCATATTTTATCGCGTGCGATCGAAGCGGCGCAGACGCTGTCTGGGTCTCTCCAATGACTCATCACTTGTTTTGGATCAGTCGGCTCGTGCCCGGAGGGGGGAATAGGCAGAAAAGGTGGAAAAGGCAAAGAGAAATTTAGAAGCGAGGGCGTTTGGGTTTGTGTGTTATGAGCACCAACAGCTGAAAGGGAGCGGCCAATATAAACCCGTCACGTGTGCCCAAAAGTCATGCTTCTAAGAATTTCGCATGGGAGATTTTACACTCATTGCAGTTTAGGTGCGTCTTCGTAAATCGATAGGAAACTCCCACTTCCCATACCTCATTAACTATATTGCTTTAAAAGAGTACATGCATACGCACAAATGAGAATTATCCCCCCCGCATTGTTTCTTTTTTTTAAAGGAAGGATTAAATTTGAAATATTGCCACGAGCCTGCATTATATCGAGCAAAAATTAAATTTTTTACAACTAAACAAATGCACCAAAATCCCTCAGTTTTCACATTTATAAGCGATTTTTAATTAGTCGAACGTGCATCTTCGAGTTCCTGCAGGCTTTCAACAATTGTAATTTAAAATTAATGGCGCTTAATCATCTCCTAGGAAAGCTTAAAAGCAATTTAAAAATCGAATAAAAATTCTAGTTTACGCAAAAAAACACGCAGATTTGTTTTTTAAATTTTGTACTGCTTAAGCATGTGTGAATTGGTACATAAGCACACCTTTGGCGAGGTCGTCACAAATAACGATAATAACAAATTTAGTTTTAGATTGAATTAACAAATTCCCTGTCCAAACTGTCAAAGCTATCGGATTGAAATAAATAATAATCCGCATCCAGAGGTATCGCCAATGCCGCGGCATTATTTTTTCCCATAGGATTTCAAAATGGATTCAAGCAGAGAAGCTTTTCAAATCCCAGCAGCAGCTACGAGCTAATTATCTATGCATTACAAACAAGAATGCCTTCTTACCGCTTCTTACTTACCCGCTACACCGGACCACCTCTACTTCCCGAAGCGAGGGTAGACCACAGTGATGTTATATGCATGAGATTCCCCCGCCCTTGATGTTGTGTATTAAAACTCGTGACTCATTCATGCCAATTTAGTATCGATCTAATGCGCCCGCCTGCTCCAAACAGAAACGTCACGAAATAGAATTTTAATCCTCGTAAACATGTAAATCCTTTTTGCAGCCAACTAATAAATAATGATTGCGCGGGATTAGAAAAGAAAGCAAATTTTGTCTCTGTTACATCGTGAAATAATTTAAAACAAAAAAAAAATTGACGCAGAAAAGGTTTAGTGAATTGATTCAGCCAATCTTCTCGCGGATGCAGCGCGCCGGTGGCTAAAATGTAAAATACTCGCGACTTTAAAGTTGTTTTACCGAGTAAAAATAACTCAAGACCTGTGGGTTTAACTGGGTACCTTAAAAAGTAATTTGAAATGAATGTAATTTTTTCGGCTCGGAAAAACCATTTTTATTTTTTTTAAACACAGGATTGGATATTCGATTTGATGAATGCTATTACCGCTGCAATAGCTACACTCGTGGGAATGTCGACTTTTCTTGTCAGTGTAAGAAATAAATTTAGGCCCGGAATATTTTCGGAGCATCCAAGTAACATGGGAGTTGGAATTTGCTCTCGAGTCAAGCACATCAACTGCACTCGCTCGCTTTCCTTCTACTATTTGAAGAAAAGATCAATGAACAGAGAGTTCCGCTGAAATTCCTTCACCAAAAAGGAAAGAATGAAAATTTAATGCCTTGCGCTTCCCTCCTCCTCGCGCAATAGTGGGCAATAGTCAAATATACTCGCGTGGTACCGCTTCTTTCTGCACGAATTACAAACGACCCTAAAACATCACTTTGCCTCCTTTCCCACGCGTCCAAACCGCATTTTAAATTTAAAGTGGAACTCAACTTCGTCTTTCATCATTTCAATTGCTGTCAAAATGATAAACACGAGAGAAAGACGACGCGCAAGAATACAACAACAAACATTCATCAAACAAATTTATATGTACTCAACTCTGCCTTACTCCGGAGATTCATCTCCATCTTTCCGCCCCTTTAAACACTGCCAAAAAAAAACTACAAAGCGTCAAATAAATAGGTATCAAAAACCCAACAGTTTTGCATTATATACCACGTACAACTTTGACAAGGCTTTGGCCATTTATTCTCGCCTCGATACATGTACAAGGTGCTCTTGTAAATATTTCATCCGACTGCGAGAAGGAAGAAAATGCGAAAAAAGGGCAATTGCTAAAGCGAGACAAGCTCGCGACCCGTAAACTGCGTGCCAGGGCACGCGCTTGGTGTTTCTGCAGAAGTTCTCCCTCCTAGAAATCCTTTGGCCGAGCCGAGACGCTTATTTGCGAAGAAATGGAATCTCCAGAACGACAACGCCGGGCACGACACGCACACGTGGAAGCGCATCGCGGAAAGGTGACGAGGTCCGATGGGAATGGATGGAATTTTTCAGCGCGCGGTAATATTTTTGCGCATTTTTAAAGAAATAAATAAATCGCTGGACCGTAGGTAGGTATAAAACGAGAAATAAGAGTTTCGAGACCCGCAATAGTGACTTATAAGGATAAATATTACAAAACGGGTAAATGGTTGAGTAGAACTATAAAAATAGTAGTATTTCTTTTGAAATGATGGTCGTGTCATCAGGATAAAAGATCGATATCGACAATTTAAATTAATAATTAAATGGAAATTAAAAATGGAAATATTTCCTTCATAAACAGAATTTATATAATAAAATATAATTTTTTACCATTTGGTTGCTCAATTTTTCATCGACTCAAACGAGAAGAGAAAAATTTATGCAAATGTGATTGACACGTTAAAGTTGAATGCAAAATAAAAGAAACTTTAACTTCGTTTCTTAGCTAATGGAAATGCCAATACGTATCAAAATTTTCTTACAAATAAAAAAAAAAAAAAAAAACAGTTTGAGGGCATCAAAAGAGGAAGATGAATAGTGAAAAGGTCTCTTTTGTCCTTTCCAATATATTAAAATAAAAAAATTAGAAAAAAATATATTTTTCATCCAACTAAATTTTTTATACCTCAGTGCTCGTTCTTTGTCGTTCATTTCCAATTTTCTGAGTTTGAAATTGAGTGCATCGTTTAGCCAACAGCTCCAATTGTTCGTTGCATTTCTGGTTTTGTTCTCGCAGAGTTAAATTCTGATCCTCTAACTATATTTGAAAAAAAAAATCGATAATATAAAATGTCAAAATATTTAATTTGCAATAAATTCGAGTCACCTCTTTGAGTTTGTTCGCCACCCACTCTTTGATCCGAGCCGCTTTCGCCTCCACTTGTTTGGCATCTTCAAGCCGCATCTGCTTCTGAAAAATGACACGAGATAAATTTCTTAGATTTGCATTTCAACATATTCAATGACGGCTTTTCAAAACAAACACACGCGCGCGCGCACACAACTCAATATCCGGACTGCACATTCCTAATCATTCGTCTTCATAAGCATCATTTCAATGAGCGCACGACGTTTTCTTATATCGGAATGTCCAATAACCTCTCAGAAAATTCCACATTCCTTCCTTATGTTTCGCTTGATTAACTTATTCAATAGTACAACAAATTGTTGTCAACAAATTATATCTTTTTAATTAAAACCCGAAATGAAAACTTTGCAAAAACTTATAATAAAAAATTAAACAAATTTATCACACTTAATAACTCTAAGAGAAAAAATATGAATAACAGTGATAAAAAAAACTAAGAGACAGAAAACTGTTATCGAATGTAGCATTTGCCAACAGTTTGCTGGCTCATGATGGAGAAATCAATTACTGGTTAAAATTTCACAACTCGTGTGGGTGGTGCATATTGAAAGAGTGTATGTCAGAAGCAGCTGTTACCACCTGTCTCCCTTCATAAATCAAATTTTGCATATAACTGACCACTCTCCAATATTTGCGGAAGACGAAGAACGAGTACAAAATCCACTTACAAAAAGTTTTATGGTTTATACTTATATTATATTGATTTATTGCACTTAATATGTCCAACTAGATTTAATATAATTGCTTATTTAAACTGTAGTACGGTACTAAAAGTTGGAAATAAAAAATATATAAACGTGGAATTCGATTTCCACGTAGCTTGTAATTCAAAAATGTCTTATTCCGTGCAACTGCTTGGGGTTTGGTTTATGTTCAGTTTGTACCACTATTAATGTATATAATTTTTTAATAATTTGACATTAAAAAAAAAAAATAGAAATAAGAAAATAAGTTTGTTTGCAAATTGATATTAAATATAAATTAAATAGAAAAAATATTTTCTTTACTTCAATGACAAAAAATTGAAGTTGGCGTTACGATCTATATCGAGAGACCACTTTATTATTTTTATTTTTTATGATTGACTTTATTTTGTCCTCAACGTATCTCATCTTTATATTTTTCTTCTTTTTATGTGTCGTGTAACGTGGAATAGTGTTTATTTATTTATTATTCTTTTTTTGCTCGTTTTCTCATAAGTTTATATTTAATTATTTAGTCGTTTTATTATTTATAGCATATATAAGCAATGCAAAATAATATACAAAAAAAAAAAAAAAAAATTCAACAGAATACAGAATAATTTCAGTACTGTATTTATTTTAGTATAAAACCAACATGAATAATTCAATGGCTTTAAAATTAAAAACAACAGAAGAAAAATCACTTCCCGAGCTGTACACAAGTGTAGATAATCCACGAGTGTGGTGAATAGTGTAAACTGTCCGAAAATGATATAAAAGTGATCATTTTAGTCAATGCAATCTCCTGCTGGACTCATTTTTCATCAGCTAGCTGACACGAGCGATGCCGAGCAAGACAAAATGGAAAACTTTTCGGGCCAGATGTCGTTCAAGGGGAAATACACTTGGGATTTTTTGGAGTCTCGCGTGAGAAAAATGAACATTTTAAGCCATGCGGGCACCGGTCGACTATTTGGCCAAATTTGTTAGCAGCTGTTGGAGCAAAAGCAATCTCAAACAGCGTGTCAGCACTTCAAATGTATGCAATAAGCTTTCCCTCCACTTCCCTTCTCGTCATTGCTCCACACTCTTCACGCTTTTCCACATCCAACATCGTTTTTCTGCTGATCACCTGTCTATTTGATAGGTGTGTGGTTGGAAATCATTGAGGCTTAAAATTCAATTTCTTCTTGACTAGCTTGGTTTGAGGTGCCAAACTCATCTTGACGTGAGATCCATGGATTTCAACTCGGTCATTTAGGGAACAATGACCGCTTTGTCCACTCTCTCTCGAGTAGGTATTCATCACGAAAAAAAAAAGAAAAAATAGAGGGGATTGAATCTATGCATTATTCCAAAGATGGCTGCTTGAAGAGCCAGGCTGGCGCACGCGAATGACGTTGGGTAATTTTTTGACCTGTCCAATTTCCATCAACTGACTTGGCAGGTGATTTGTGAGGAAAGTTGGGTTTAATCAACAAATTTATGGAAAAAAAAACAAACTCTAAATGTAATATTTTTTCCTCTAAAAAAAAACAAACTTTTTTTAATTAAAAAAATATTTCAATGTTTATTAATTCAATCGAGTCAAAAGATCTTTTTAATGCCAACTTAGCCAAATTGATCTAAAAAAATAAAATAAAATTTCTTCAATTTTCACCACTTATTATACAGACACGCCATTTTAAGTGGTAAAGTGGTGAAAATTTTAATTTTTAGATTCAAAGTAAGGGCGCGTATTAAATAGATGTTTTTTATTTTTAGCTAAATTGATTTAATTTTTTAAAAATTTTCAACAAAAAGAATATATCTGAAAGATATTAAGTGTGACAGGTACGAGGAATTTTTGTAATGTTATAAAAATGTGAAATGAGCTTAGAATAATTGAATTTATGGTCTCTTCCAAGCCATCATCTTCAAGTATTACTATCTAGCTTCAAACAACATTGGACAAACCCATTCATATCCTTTTCATATTCTCGTGCTATTTTCTTCTTCACTCTCCCTTTTTCTCTTTTATACTTTTTTACTATTTTCCTCTCGACTCAATAAGGCAGATAAGTACAACAGGCAGCTGGAACATTTGTTTCTCGAGCTCCATAAAAAGGAGCTCTGAAAATTCCCAATCTTGTTTTCTTCGTTGCAGTCAAAGAAAATAACAAGAAAAGCGTTTTCCAATGTTACTTCGTCAACCAAAAGCGAGGTGAGGCAAAAACACTAAACTCAATCGAGTTCAAAACACGCTCATAAGAATGAACTTGTTGCCAATCAAGTAGCAATCAACTTTCTAAGCGGGGAGAGTAATGTCTTTTCCTTTTCTTTGTACAAACTATTACGTTTTTTTTACATTGTACTTTCAAACTTCATCAATTCCTTTATTCCACAAACATTTGCACGATATAAAAACTGCAGCACGAGAAAATCGGCTCATTTTGCATGTAAAATAATGTTGAAAACAGACTTTTTCCTCCTTCTTATCTTTATTCTAGATGACAGATGTAAAATTAAAACCAGATGCAAAATTTAGTATCTACTTTTTAGTTAAAGTTGAAATCTTTACAAACAGCTATTTATCCAAAAATATTAGAAAAATGTGTAAAATAATTAATTAATTATAAAAAAAGCAACATTTTTATAACAATTATAATTTTATAGTTCAGAATTTTAGCACTTAATTGCGCAATTCCAGCTTTTTATATTTAAAACTGAAACATCTGACTCATTATACCGTTGCAGATCACCCACTAAAACCTTTAAGATTCATTAAAACCACCTCATCCAACTCCTTAAAAGCTTACCTTCCACCTACACCCAATCTAAAGGCCAGCGGATTACCCTTAAAATGGCCGTGGTCATAGAAACACCAGACTAAAGTACTCAACCCACTTCTTTTCTAAAACTAAATAAGATGAAAGTGTAAGTTCAGATACTCAGAGTGAGTGGATGAGCGAGAGAAAAAAAGCGACAAAATGAGGTAATCGATTCCCTTCTCCATGCAATCAACTCGCTTTGACCGTCTTGAGAATAGCAAAGCAATGCACTTTTGATAAAGCCTTAGAACTTTCGTGCACAATGCAATTCCCACTTACCGTCAACCGAATACCGTTTGAAATATGATCTGGACAAATCCCCAATGACAAATTGTCTAAATGAAATGCAATACAGGACGTGCACTTTATAGCTATCACTCTTAATTAGCCGCACAGAGCAACTGAAGCTTATCACTTGCAAATGAAATTACGACACACAAAAATACATACAACATAACTATAAATAGTCGTATGAGTATTGCGCGAGCTCGAGTGTGAATGTGTAAATTTCGCGTTAATAGAAAACCAAACAGCGGCTCTAACAACATCTGGCAACCACAACATTTCACCCCCAAACTCAAATGAGCCTGCAAAATAATTTCCTCCCACTGCCTAATCACTGCCATCAGGAATGAACTTAAAGAGATGGGGATAAGAAAAAGAGTTTCTAACCTTTTGATAAAAGAGGTGTGCACGTACATTGGCACTAATGAAAGACTGGCAACAACCTTTGTTGCTGCGGATCATGAATCAAGAAGTGGGAACTTTTAGTCTTAAGAGGTTCTTAGTGATTCCACGAAGTAAACAGTCCCATACAACTTGATTACTGCACTTTGCCAAAGAGTGTCAACTTCATTACTGGTTTGCTTTCTTCGAGAACCATGCACAGCACCTTCATCTTAATCATGGCAAAGTTGAGATTTAATAATTGATGGATGACTTTGAAGCATACTTTAAATTATCATTTCATCGTCATATTTCAAGGGTGTTGAAGACTGTTGGGAGGATTACACTTCTTGAATTTATCGCAGTCTGTCAAAATTTGTCGCAGCAAAACATGACTTTCTCGCTTCACTAAATTTTGATCAAAAAATAGCATTAAAAAAATCAAGCGCGTAAATATTCATAAAGTTGCTTGATTTATGGTCGACTCGTCACGGAATAAATGATAACAAACAACAAGTTCGTTAATTACAAGACGGGAAATAAGCGTCGATAATTAATGCAACATTTCAACAAATCAATTGTCAAGTTTTGCTTTTAATGAAACGAGAAAAAGATCTGAATGAAGAAGAAAAAAATAAAATAAGAGATATTTGCTTTGATAAAGACGTTAAAAAAGATGTAGCGGTAGAAGCAAAGTGTTTGGCAGAAGAGTGAGAAGAGGCCCCTTGGTGGCCACATTGAATAGCTCTCATTCACGATTGACTCCACAATCTTCAAAGAAGTGGAAAAAAGGCAAGAGGGATGTGAAATGTGGCCTTTTCCGTTTTTACCGTTACCAAAGTCGGATTCAGGGATTTCAATTCCCATTGGCACCCGGTAAACATTCGGCTATTTTTTTCCCTTTTTCTCTTTTTTTTTTACCCAACTTTTCCAATGATGAACGATGCATAGATGGGGTGCCATGAGTCTGGTCTCTTGCTGATAAGACCGCAAGTAAGTAAGGCCAATGTCACATTGTCAAGCATCACTCTCCACAACACATTGCACTATATTCATGTCATCCAGAGTAAGATAAAACCAAATAGAAAATGAAAATAAAACTTTCTGAATTGAAAAAATATATATATATATATATATATTATTAATATGTATAATAAAAATAATGTAAATATAATGCATAATTTAAGAGTGTAATGTTTTTAAGCATTTGGGAACTTGCCCATGATTTAACTTTTAAATCTCTAACTGTAAGCAGTAAATTAAAAATGATACTGCAAGTACTGGATCCGGATCCCCATAGGTGTAGCCTAAAGTAGTGCTGCAGGTGCATTAAGGTTTGTTCATTAATGCACACTAGAACATAAATTAATGGAACTAAAGTTGAGTGTGTTCCAGATTATATAAAAATATAAAAAATTCAATTTTTCTTTTGAATTATGAATAGTTTTTATGTTAATATGAATTCTCGAATTAATTTGCACTCTGGCTTCTTACACTCTCCATTAATAAAATATTTTTAAAAAAAACCGATTTAATTCCACGTCTTCCCTCTAAGCAATTTCTCCTGTTGTTGTCTTAGCCAAAAAAAATTGACTCCCACTTTTGCTCCGCCATCATATTTTTCTATTTTTTCTTCGTCATTTTTTTTTACCATCACCTCAGACTAAAAAAAAGTGACTATATTGAGTATAAGGTTGCGTGTTCGCCATTTAGAGTAGCTTTTATTCTAAAGGGGCAATGAAAAACTTGGAATTTTTTCCTACCCCCATCTTCTCCACAAACCAGCATTTTTACCTGTTCTTCCACTTGGGTTTCCAGCTGGTTTATGAGGCGTTCCTTCTCTCGCACTGTGTTTTGAAGATGATGATAGCGGTCGTGCGTCTCTGTCGGAGTCCACTTCGTCTCGGACAGCTTCTGCTCCATCATCCTCACCTAGATAAATAAATAAAAAGAAAACTTTGAGTTACGTTTTTTATAAAATGGAAAATCAGATTTTTTTTACCCCACCCCTCAAATATTTATAATCATGATTCAGACAAAAAAAAAAAAAAAAAATCGGTACACGTAAAATAATATTATTTGAACTCATTTCGCGAGACATCCGCAGGGCAGATATTATATGATAAATGGTTTTGACTATTGATCAAGTCGATATCGTGTCCATTCGTGACATGATAAGACGAAAAGGTGGAAAACGGAGAGTTTGGAAGCTGGTTTCTCGCCTACTTTACTTTTCTCTTCACCCCTCTTGAGAAGGGGGTGATGAATGGTTGGCTGACTCTTTCTCGACCTTTCTGAGAAGAGATAAAAGTCCTGCTCCCATGACGCCGGGTCACCAACTTAACTGCGTTCCGATCAACAGTGTACGACCTTATACCTGCTTTTTTAATGAGAAAGACAATTTATCTGGCTCTGATTTTTATGATCTACTCCGAAATGACCATAAAACAATCTGTCTTATTTATCCCTCTTCTTGATCCGGTCAAAATAGTTTTGATACGAGTGCGAAATTTACAGCTTGTGAAAACTAAACAACAAATCGTAAAATTATGACACTAAAATAGCAATTGGAAGTTAACTGGACTGGATTTCCATGTCACGTTATTGCCGATTCTCTCATTTTATTAAATATTACACATTGGATTGTGACTTCCCACTTTTGCACTTTCAACAAATTTTTCCTCGCTTTTCCTCGCGTGATATGCAATTGTATAATTTATTGACGTGTAAATGCGTACGTATATCAAAAAGCTGCTTCATGCTCTAGCCAGAGATGAAAAAGCTATTTAGCACTCTTATGTAACATAAAGCAACTTCACGTCTTAACTTTCCAATTTTCTTAAAATTCTCCACTTGAATAATTCAAACTGATGGGGCAGCCAAGCTGCTGTAAGCTAACATAATCATCAAAAAGTAATAAACACTAATTTCAAATACAAAACTACAAATTATACCCGCAGCCAGTCAACAACTCCCACAAATATTGACTTAATGAAAATTACCACTTTACAAACTAGGACATCAAATAATAAATAAAAACAAATTATTCTTATATTATAAAAATTAAAATGTATAAAATTGATCTGTTAATCGCCATATTAAACCCATTTCTTAAATCATTTCATTCGAGTGACACAATAATCCTCATTTTCGAATCTCAACTTCATTTAGATTTATTTCTCAAAAAAGTAAAAATATATAAAAGCGAGGAGAGAAAAAAAAGCAATTATGAGTGGAGTTTCCGAAAAGGTATCATGAGATTTAGCAGTTAAGACTCGCAATCCAATATTGCTGAGCCAATCATTTCTCCGTCAGCGACGATGTTAATCGGAGAAAACTTTTTCAGTCCACGAGAATCTTGAGATGTGCCGACACTGCAAGACATTTACTTGACAACAGATAATGTGTTTGTGCCAATGTCAACGTACCTCGTCACCTCAATCCCATTAAGAAAAGAGGATTTTAGCAGCCTTCGAGCGCGTGATGATTCGCATTATCATTTATTGTGAAACAAATTTCGTTTTCATTTTCTTCGAATATTTTGTTACTCGTTAATTTTTAATGAAGGAATTTCTCGTTTGGGTAAATAAGTCTTTGCTCGAGACAAATTGAATGTCCTTTTTAAAGGGATAACTTAATTTTAAAAATTTTAAAGTGGCCGCCCATTGATCTTGCGCACGTGTTACTTCCCATGTGTGTTTCGCGAGCGAAATTATCAGCTCTAAATTTTATTTTTTTAAAAAAAGTCTCAAATAAATGTGAATTAAAAGAAAAAAAATTAATCCTCTTAAAAGTTGTTATAATTTGAGTCACTAAACCTCTTTATAAGCATAAAACATTAAAATTAAAAGAAAAAGTTGCTAAAATTTATTGGTTTCTCAAGGAAAATAGGATTTACACGGGTTTAAAAAAGTAATAAAAACAAAGAAAATGGGTTCATTTAATCCTGTAATAATTAAACATTAATTTGTTGTTCTTTCCTCAAAAAGTCCTTAATTTTTTTTCTCCAATTATTTGAGTCGGGCAAATTTAAATTAGAAGTAGATTGGGTTTGATCGGCCTTAAATCAGACTAGAATTGAGGGTTCCAGTAAATTCGAATGAAATTAAATGAAGTCGGAAGCGCGCACTTGCCAATAAAGAGGTTTCATAACATTCAAATTCCCATTAGCAATTTTTATAACTTTAAACTGATTATGTTTTCCAGTGAAGGCATTCAAGAAAAGCTGATTAAGAGTAATAACATGTTTTATTTTCTCTAAACCTGTAATTTTAATTAAGAAATTAAACTTACAAAAACATCATTTTTTTCTTTTCTTTTATATTTCGTAATTTTAAATATCCCTTGTGATTGATTCGTGTCTTTAAAACCAATTTAATATTCGCCATTGTCGAAATAATATACGACAAACAAAAGAAAAAAAACAAATCTCTCGAGCCTAAGAAAATGAGCGATGCAAATTTTTTTCTTGAAACAACAAATCTCAAAAAAAAAAAAATCAAAAAATAAATTCAAAAAAAAAATTCAATATAAAAAAGCCTAAAATAAAAACAAGAATTCAATAAAACAACAATTCTTTGTGTAAGTTCTACAAAAAAAAAAAAAAAAGATCCGCTTCGAAGAAATCCTAAGAACATGATATATATTTTTAATAAATGCTTTTCATTTTTCAATATCTCTCCCACAAAGACGAAGCTAAATTTATAAAGTAATTAAATTAAGTTCCATCTCTGATTACGTGCAATTTTCCTCATATAATTAATTGAGTGTTGCCACTAAAAATTTACACTAAAGATAAAGTATGAATTTAAAAAAAGAAAACGAGGAGGGAGCTGAATCAATATCATGAATAAAGCCTAAAAGAAGATAAGATGAAGAAAGGATGATGTAGAGAAAAAGAGAGACTCCTACTGTGTGCGAAGTTTCATAAAACGATGGACAATGCACTTGTTCTATCTTTGCAAGAAAGCTCCAGTAAATGAGCTTCTAGTCGCGTTACACTTGACCAACGCCAACACCTCCAACGGCCACACGTGTTTATGAGTGACTCTACTTACCAAGTTGATGGTGTCTCCACAATACCATTACAGTGAAACCCCCCCTTGGTTAAGTGTTAGATTCCATGTGCTCGCTGTGTCCTAATTGAGTTAAGATTTAATGACGAGTCTCATAGACATGCACGAGATGAGCTTTTTATATGTAGAAATAAAAATAAAGTTCTCGAGTCGTTGCGAATAAAATATAAAAGCAGGACACAAACACATTTGTGCAAAAGCTCACCCTATTGGAATGCTTCACTGCACAGCACCGCATTGCTGAAGAAAAAACCCAAAATATTGCAGGTGGTGAGAACTGCGCAAAATTTGATCTTTCAGAAAATATTCGACATTTTGCTAAATTTATGGAAATAATGAAGATTTTTTTTCTCACGATTTTGTTAAATTTGCAACTAAAATTTTTATTTAAAAAAAAAATTTAAAAAAATTAAATCAAATAAAGCAACTTTTTTGTTTGTATTTTACATAATGAAATAAAAAAATCAAAACGTTTTGCTAAAAAATTTACATTTGTTCTTTGAACCAACACTCTCCAACTTTAAACCAATAAAGTCAAACCGCTAGCCAAAAAGATGCAAAAAATGACTTAACGTTGAAAAATGTTCTTCGTTACTATCAAATGACCTTGTAGTAAAATAAAGGCTCTGAGCAGTAAACCCCACCCATTTCCCTCCAAACTCAACAACCTGAGGTTACTTACACAACCTTAAACCCTCAACGAAGAAAAGCAAGTGTGTTTACGGCATTAACAACAAAAGAGTGCCTAAGCTGCTTGTCTTTTAAGCGCACAAGGAAAACAAGTTGTGACCGAATAGGAAACAGGCAAACTGCCATCTCTCAACAGGCTGAATCATTACAAGCAAGAATGTGTAATTCAGATGTGTGCGTGCATCATTAACTTGGGGGTGTGGAGCGAGGCAACTATCTTACATCTTCCCTGCAAGCGCGAGCACTAAGCAACAATCACGTAATGATGCTTCGCACGACCATCTTGTTAAATGAGTATGGAAGGTGAGATCCTTTTTAGTACGATGCGAAAGGAAAAAATCTGCCAACTAACATACAAGTCATCAAACCACTGTGAAACTTTAACATTAAAAAAAAATTAGAGTTGCAAGATCACGCCCTCGAGCGGGAATTTGCAGAAGAAACTGAATGTAAATTACCGCAAATATCTTCCTTCATTAATTAAAAAAAAGTTGTTTTATTTTCTTAATTGAAAAACCATTCCTCTTATCTCCTTTTCAATTGCAAATTAAGACCCTTAAAAAAGAAAGAAAAGATTTTTCGGTGGTTGTAAACTTTTTAACGGCCTTTCCCTCGATCGTTCACAATAATGCACACAAACTATCTATTTTTTATTTGTTTTTCTTCCATCTGAAAAATCTGTCCTCAATATTTGCTATTGTTGTTTGCGCAGTTCTCCCTGAAGTCGTTTATTGTTATTAAAAAGATGGTGATAGAACTTGCAACTAACGGATAAAAAATATGTTTTAACGTAAAGGTGAAATTTAACAATAGTGGATTATATCTATCTTTCCTCTATTCGCTTCGTCACTACACATTAGGGTCCCATCTTATGCCTACTCGAACTGCAAGATTCATAAATTCAAATTTCTCTCACAAAAAGACCATCAACCAATCACTTTATACTTTTTTTTCCAATAAAAATATCGACCGATTTAGCTGAGTAAGGTGTTAGCGACTGCGACTGGCTACCCCACCCACATTTCGCTTTTTCCATTTGCACAGGCACATCCGCACGACGTGAAATCCGTCGACAACCCGCAGTGCTACTCCGAACTGGCATGGCAGCTGGTCGCCCTGTGAACTCCTTGTCAGCAGAGTGCGAACCATGTCAGGCGAAATGACACGAGGACAACACTATGATTTGTCCTTTTTGACAACTTAATGATCTCGCTCGTCCAAGCTCTTCCTGACCTTTTCCTTTTAGGTTTTCGCTGCACTTCATTTCTCATATAAATTCTCAAAACCTTTCAGTTCTAAAATTTAAACCAACTCCATTATCAGAAAATAAAAACCCAATCTCAAGTTCTCAACCCTTATACTTTTTCTCACATAATGCGTCCAATTAGGTGTAATGCGAGCAGCCACCCTAAAAGAGTGTTAACACCGCAACCAACTTATTCCCCAACAATTTTTAATCGTAAAATCTTTTACTACGGTATAAAATTAAAATCCATAAACACGGGAATAACTCTCACAGTCTCACCCCGACCGCACTAACATATTTGCAAACAGCAGCTGCCACGCTGACACCGTTAAACTAAGCAAATGTGCCTTGTCCATTTTTTTTATTCCCCTTTCCATGATGACTGCAATTCCTTCCTCTACATAACAGCATTACAAGTGATGGCTTGTGTTTGAGGGCAAACCTTTACTGCTGACACTAGGAAAAAAAAACCAACCGCATACGAGCGTGAGTCGCATAGAATGAAACAATTGTGCACTAACGTGACCTTTTCCATGTACGAATGAAGTACAAATTAACTTTGTTGCTACTTGAAGGAAAATCACTTAGAATTTTCGAGAGGCAAATAACTCTTTTCGTCCATTTTAAAACGTTTCACCACACCCTAAAATTAGAAGCGCTCGGATAAAAGAAAGAAATGATGATCGCAAACCCAATGACACCCTTTAAAACGAGCGTAAATTTCAACTGATTAACTTTGAGGAGACATTGAACGAGTCGAGTAGCCAACCACTTCATTGTGGACCAACCCAATTACGATTAAAGAGATAATTAGACCGAGCTTTGATGCATCCCTTAAATAAATCGATCCACCATTTTTCTTTTCAATTGCGAAATACAGCTGCTGTTGAAGGGAGACATCAAATGAATAGAAAGAGAGAGGTCAAATCACGTGACTAGGCAGATGTTCGAAGCCCCCTTGTCTGTTATGGCGCCTGTGGCAACGGTCTGAATCAATAGACTTACAGCCTACACCTCTCAACAACCTGAATCCTTAGTGAATTGTGTAAATGAAAGAGAAAAGAGATAGATAGATAGATAGAAATAAAACATATTGCCGGAAGTGGATTATACTGTTTTGAAAGCTAACAACCTTGTCCGTAATGTAAAAATGAACAGATAATGCGATCCTAGTGTGTCGAGGCCCGTCATATTTCGTTGTAGACAAAAATGTCTATATTTTCGAATGCAGCTATTGTACACAATTTTGATTTGTGTGCAAACTCATCTTTAGATTCCGATCGATCCATCTTTTATAGAACGCGATAATAATAGTCGAACAGATGGCGCCACTAAGAAATAATCCTGACCCTAAGGGGTGCCGAAACAGCTGCTTACTTTCAAACTGGTAAAATTATTAAAGCCTGTCTTTGTCAAAGAGATCAACTTAACTGAGCTGCTGTTGGTTTGTATAGCAGAATCGATATACGCCTTGAAAACTGCATCGCCCTCAAATCTGACTCATCACGCGGGTTCGTAATGGCGTAACATCTGTGCAAACTCATCGCACACATTAACATTTACCTTTATATAACATTGTAAAACGGGTTGTATAACTCTACGATTAGTCATTACCATAATAAAATGGATTTAAAAAAAAAATTCGGGAAGAAAGTAATCGGGCTTCGCAGTGTAATCACAAGATGTTGTTGAACAAACAAAAGCTTTTGCCCGCTTTAGTATTTCTGATAAAGAAGTAATCCAGGGGTCCATTCATGCCAATCCCAAACGCTCGTTATTGGGACCTTTGCTCCCTCTTCAAGTGATATGTGACTCAATTAGAGTCCGAGCCAACAACAGGAAATATTGCGTCGAGAGTTTCTCTTTACTAAACTTGTGTGAGTGGCGTTTCAGATGGCGTGTGCTGAATCTCTTGTAATAATACAAAAAAATCCCCCGTCTTTCCATTTGGTCCATTTCTCTCGCCTACGGCTTGTCTCGCCAGTCATTCACATAGAAACAGTGATGCTTGTAACCTGCAGTTGTATTACACGCGCCTCCATTTGTCACTGTCCTTGTACAGCAATGTCTTGAATGAGAAGATACAAAAAATGTCCAATAAGCCCCGGCGAAAAAAGAAGACAAATCCTCTGCTGTCGTTTCATTGCAGGTTATCAGTGACTTGAGATAAACATAATTTTTTTCTTTCTAATTTTTTTTTTTGTTATAGAATAAAAAAATGACAGAAGGACAAATTGGAACATTTTGCAATAAAGTCATCATTTGTTGTTTTAATCTTTTATTAGGATACAGAGGCCAAAACAAACAGCAATTTCTGGTGCTTCGCACACAAAAAGCTCATTGCACAAAAACCTTCTTCCTCGTGCCAAAATCAATGAAAACGCACTTTCGCTTTCTCTTTCTCTCTCTCCTCTGCAAGTTTAGGGCACGGAAAAAACAGAATTGTCTCCTAAATGCACCCCTCAATGTGGTTGTTTGTGGCGCACCTATCTAAAACCACAAAAAGAAAAAAGAAAGTACTCCCAACATTGCAAGTATGTACTGTATGCTCATTATTTCCGTAGGAAACCATAAAACGGTGATAGAAAGGTTGAAGAGAGTTGGCTAGATGCAACGCAATTCGGTGCATGCAGCAAGCTCACGACAACATGCAACTAAATCATTCACGCACTATTACTTGTGGAATTTGCGTCACACAATATTGGCCCGCTTTTCCTTGAAATACTGGCCTCGTCTTAAACGCGGTGTTCGGGCAGACAGCGTGGCGCCGCAACTATACACGGCAGCCTTGGGCACCGCACTCAGCCCACAACAGGCCATCCATTACGTACAAGAAGCGGAACGAGTCAAGAGTAACGCCCTATACTAAAATCGAGAAAAGACTCATCTCTTCATCTCGAGACACTTATTACTCCATCAAAAGCAAAATTGTTGGCGTAATCTAGAGAGGAGCTGAAGAGCTCTAATCAAAGTCATCAACGTCGTGCTATTCTCTTCAGAAAAGTGAATCCAATCGACTTTTACTTTTCACGGTTGACATCATTTCCGACATATTGAATTTTGCAATAAAATTTTCAATCTGTAATGAAAGTGTAACTTCAACTGCCAATGGACGCCCAAAAGTACATCGACGAGCTATTTGGCATCTTTTATGTGACCAAAAGGCACCGATTGTCACCCTATTTCAGGAGTGACGTATGGTTCGTCTCCTTTTAAAGTCCTGGTTTGCAATCACATAGAAAATATTTTCTTTTCTTTTTCCATTAAAGTGCCTCGAAAGTCCACAAAACCGAAACGTTAACCCCAAGGTCATGGGTTAATGAGACAGAATTCGTGTAACTCATTTCAAGATGAATGTTTATGTTGTCGTAACTGTGTATTCAAAAAATCTCGTAAAATCTCATTGCACGTGTGATCTCATTAAACTCACGTGTTCATCTAGCTATTAATTGTTTTACACAATTTTTTTTTAGCTCTCGTACCATTATTTAAATTTTTAATACTTCACATTGACACATTTCATAATTCAAGCAGATGACGTCCGAGATAACAAAGGTGATTTTTTTTCGTTATAAAAATTTGCAATAAAATTCTTTTATGATGAAGCTGCATCACATAGAAAGGGTTGATAAATGCGTAGAGAAGGAGAGAAAAATTGTGAAAAGAGGAAAAGTCTTTCTTGGTATTCCTGACAATCTCATTACAATATAGGATCTGCCCACTGCTGGTTGAGCTGGCGAAGCAAAAGGAATTTTCTGCGGCAGAAACGACGTGATTTGATTGCTGAACGCAAATCACATAGAGATACACAAAACATTCGAATGTCTTGTCATTCAACGTCACATGTAGAAATATATAGACACAATCAGCTAAAGAAATCTTTAAAAAAAAACAAAAAAACACGTACTCATAGAAACAAACAAAACACGCGCTGTCACTTTTCAATGGGCATCAACAAAAGCCAAAACCAACAAAAAATTGACTGGAAAAGAAGAAAAAAAAATTCACCATTTTCAGCTTTCATTTATTTTACTTTCCAACTAAGAAGCCCACTTTTGCCAACCAATCCACCAAGTGCAAAATTTTTTTTCATCATTTTTTCCCCTCCTTCTGGGCTTTCAAACTCGAATTCCCTTTTGTTAGAAAAATCCTCACTCCCTAAAGACATTTCTTGCAAAAGCAGCAGATTCACCAGTGTGCAGCAATCGCAATTCATTTTCCTTTGTTGAAATGAAAAGGTTAATTTCGCACGTAAACCTACATCAAATCGACTAAAATGAGCGCTAAACTTCACAGCAGGAATGTAAGTTGATACACAAAATTCACAACATTCATTAGATGAATACTAAAGCTAGAAATTTAATCTTCCTAGTATGACGAAAAGAGCCTTGCTTTTAATGAAGGCCATTGCAATTGAATTGAAAATCAAGTGAACGCTGAGCAGACTCTCAAAACCGAGTGATTTCGCTCCTTTACGTCATTACCAGCCAGCGGAATAAAATTCCAGCCCTCGCGCCTGATACATTCACTCCATTAGTCGCTTATGTGCGCCAAATTAATGCAACTGTCAGACCGCGTTCTTGTAATAACAGCCCTTTATACTAATTCTTAAACACGTGTAAACAGCATTACTCACGCGCACAATTACTCACGACCCAAATCCACAATAAATTGAGACGCAACTAGAATCCTTATATATTTCTTCCAAACTTTCATTGTTTTTTTTTTTTTTTACCTTATTTCCGGTTTTTTCATAAAAAAAAAAAAATCAGAAAAAATCAGAAAAACTGCGTATCCAGCAGTTCGGTCGACGCGTCGAGGTCAATCAAAGATCAATTCCCGTGCCGAGTGTGCGTTTCAATCAGATCAACTAATGTCACTGCCCATAGAAGCGAATAAAGCGTCCATCTATCCTCAATTGCACTTTCAACACCTCGTACATTTCAAGTTGGATTGGCGCAGTCGCCTAACTTCCTCCCCATTCTTTTGTGGACGAACCTCTTCTGTATTCTGGCTGCGCCATCCTCTGGCATCAGCAACGGGTGCCTAGCAACAATAATCTCCGCGCCAATCACGGACCGGAGAAAGACACTGGGGCAGTTGAAATTCCGAAGCACAATACTCCAACTTCTCACTCCTTACAAGCCTATTTTTACAGCTCCTCCGAATTACTTACTTTGATGCATGGGGCGTATTAGAAGACTTTCCATCGAGTAAACGTGCTCGACTCCGCCATCATTTCTTAGTACGCCAATCGCATAAAAATGTTTCCAAATGTTTCTTTCGTTCAAAAAATAAAAAAATAAAAATAAAATATAAAAAATATAAAAAATAAAAATTCAACGATCCCCTTAAGCGAATATAACTCAGATGATCCCACTAACTCAAACAAGAAACATCAATAATTCGAATTGTCAACACACGAGTCAAAGAAGAATTTACTTGAAAAATATACTGAATAAACAAAGTCAACGAGATAGGATGAAAAAAAGAACTAATATTCAATATAAATATAGTTGAAATGCTCTTGGAGAATAAGAAATTTTAAAAAATAAAACCTCTTTAAAAGTTGGGCATGTGGTACACTTCAAACTTACACCCAGGAGCAGTGGAGGTTATACGCATGCATTGAAATATTATACGGTCTCTAAATGGTCCATAATCAAAAAAATTCATCTCGGCTTATGTACAACGGATTTCACGTTGCAGAAATGGGGAAAGGAGGAGAAATTTTTTAATACTAAATTACAGACACAAGTTGGAGAGAGAGAGAGAGAGAGAAAAGAGATGAGTTGAAGCAAGAGATGGGAAGAGGAAGTCATGAAAAGAAAAAAATGGTTGGAAGAGAGTATTGCCTGGTCCAGGAAGGAAAGGAATGCATAAGGAACTCATAAAGAGAGGTGGAAGGGGTTATGATTAAGATTTGGAACGAGATTTCTTGTGAGCAACTACTACCTAGAGAACCATCTAAGAATAAGAAAAATAAAAAATTAAATGGCCACAACTTCCTGAGATATGCGCAGTTACAAACGCTGTCGTGGCAAAGTCGTAAATTTTAATCCTGACAAAACTTACAAATTGGAACGGCAAAACGAAGAAATATCTTTATTTGTACGGGTATTCCTAAAACGAATTGTAATAAAAATTATACTTAACTTGGTTTATGCGTGTTTATACTTGAGATTAAAGTTTGGGTTTTATTAGCAACGCTGTTCTGGTTTTTTATGATAAAATATATTAAAATGGCCAAGATAAAACATGTACTATACTATGTTGCTAAAATTAATACCAAAAAACAAAACTTAAAAAAAAGAAATCACTATTTCCCCATAATAACCAATAGGTTTTAGTCTTACTTCATGATGCGATTTTTTTTAAAATATTTTTTTTAAATATTGTCACGGTAATTTCATTTTCGTTTAAATTTATTAAACTTAATGCGACATGCTTTATTCGCCGCTTCTCTTTTTCTTAGCTTCGAATAATTTTCTATCCAATTAATTAGAGTGGCATCTTGCGAATATATATGAATAAACATGTTGGGCCAACGATGCCAAGACGTGAGACTAACACGAGTCGACAACAAGAATATTGATCTCATCACCTTGAAATGCGGGTTTGTCTTGCAGGAAATACAATAACCGTCGTAATGGCCAACACGCTCAACATTTGTCGCAACTAATTCGGTACGAGTTGCAGGGTGAAATCCATGCCATTGCCATGCCGTGCTCAGGTTTTGCATTCATTCCCGCTTGAGCCCATCATCCACATTATTTGCATAGCGCTGTATACCAATCGAGAAAAAAAAAGAGAACTGAATTGCTTATCAAATAACCATCTTTATTTTTATTTTTAGTTTTCCATAATATTTATAGCAAACACAGTTCCTCGTCACATTAAAGTCATAATTAAGTACACTTAACCTTGAGAGGCGAGTGAAATAAATTGTGCACCTCGTTAAATTGTTTTTCTCCTAAAGTTGCTAAATCTGACTAACAGAAATAGTTTTTACTAATTTCGACATTTCAAGTTGGTTTTTCAGCAAATGGATTTCACTTTTTTTGCAGAGGATTCGTTTTTATTGCTTTTTACTCGTATTTGCATGAATAAAAATAAAAAAGTAAAAAAATTCTCATTTATCTCAACTACGAGTTTCCATTATTTTGGAAGGCATTATATTACCACAAAAAAAAAAAATTTTAATTGTATTGATATTTTTTATTAGCCTTTATTTATATTGTACTCAAAACAAAACATCACCTCTACGTCTTTAGAAAAAAAATTCTAAACCTCCATCCCTCCACCCAACTTAAATTTTCTCCATCCCCTTATCTACCTCCAATCAAACTTCTCTTTTTTGACTATGGCACACACAAAAAACGAGTATTGCTACTGCGCTGCACACCAAAACTTGTGGCAAACTGCATCGTTCTCCAGCCCATCTTTCCCCTTCCCTTCTCTCTTCCTTCTTCCGTGCCAGCAGTTGTGATGGTGACGATAAGCTTGTGCCATCACTTTTCTCCACCCAAAGAGGTTCGAATGACTTTTCCAACATTGACAGACAGCAAACCAAAGAACCCCACCCATCTAATGTGCGCCGGTACTTGTCTTACAAAAGCCAGCAACTTGTTTCCACTCTTCCTAAAGACCTTTGCAAGTTAGCGAGAGTGCAAGACAGGATGAGCAAGACTGCTTGGCACCATCGCCTTCGCCAGTGTCTTGGCCATGACCCATTTCACCATGCAGGGTCGATCGCTGCATCATCAACCTCACCTGCCCCGGTGCTGCAGTCAACAAAATGCTTTAGCTGCGCTCCGATTCAAATACCCAATCTATCGCCAACCATATTACACAGAAAGACTTTTATGGTTCAAGAAAAAGAAGGGCTATAAAAAGGATTTCTTCACCTCTGGATAAATTTAATACCCCTATCTCCTTCCGAGTGCGCTTGTCGTATGTAGTTGAGGTGAAGAAAGATGAAAAATATTAAATAGTAAAATAATAATAAATCATGTGGTAAATATCGCCTACTTTATTAGAGTAATTTAATTGAATTGCCGTACAGGTAAATTAATAATTAATCTTCCCAACTGACATGTTGTAAAGATGAAATCACTCGCATGAATTTTTAAATTCTACGAATAATTTTTATTTAGTTTTATATAAATTAAAAATATAAATTCCCCGAATAAGTCGTTGCGACTTTACGATTCCCCATTTGGGTTTGTCTCAAGAAGAAACCCTTTTCCAATGAAATGGTTTTGGCGATTTCCTATTGATCAAACCGTCATTGATCAATACAACTACCGAGAGTAGAAAAACACAGGCAGCCCATGAAATACGAGTGATACGACCGCGACAAAACAAGTCCTCATTACGCCAGCTGACTTTCGGCTTTAATACAAACACGTTTCCCCAACTACGCATATTTAAAATATGCATTCTACCCCGTGGTCTGATTCGAAGCTCGAAAAATTCCCATTGCAAACATTTTCCACTTACACACTCCTACGCACCTGAGCAATCAATAGTGATTTATCGTTTCTGTCTACGCAGTCTCGAACTAATAACAATAACAACGAAATTCATGAATAAGCGACCGAGTGCGCAAAAATTTGACCCATGCGTGACCATTAAACTTAAAATTGTGGAAAATTATTTTTACACGTGTGTGTTATTGATATAAGACGCACCTTGGGGTGATCACCGATCTGAGTTATCACCAGTCAAAGCACCTGAATGAAAGCAACCACATCCAGGATAGACGATGGTGAAAAGAGAAACGGGGGAGGGGAATTCCCTTCAAGCTTCCTTCCTTTTCAAAAGAACCCACAATGATCCATTATCAGATAATAATCCACACAGACGAATGGAAAATGATCCTTCGTTTCCTTCACATAGCGTCGACCGTATTTAAAAAAAAAGCAACACGATACAATCATAATATAAAATAATAATAAAAAACAAAAAAAAGTAAGCTAGGTAACCGTATACCTTTCCCTTCATTATCTGTCTCCCCATGTTCTACTTTGCACTCAACGCAATACACTCATGCCTAGCCGTGAAGCCGCACTATGTCGGCGGGTGATCGTATCACGAGGATGGCACACATCTTGTCGCAGGGGTTAGAATCGAAAGACCCGCACAACCCAGCATCAAAGCGAGAGCGCAATCACAATGGCCATTGTCTGCCCCTCACTCAGGGTCGAGGTTATGTAGCGTTAAAACCCTGATATTATTTTTAATTTATTTTTTTCAATTAATATAATTTTTTTTATATAAATAAATGTGGGAAAATTGCGTGAGTAATCATTTTAGCGGGTAATTTACGACCACACCTTGGTCGTCACCTGACAAAGGGCAAGGCGAATGGCTAATGGCTGCTTAGTATAGAGAGAAGTCGCCACGCCGGCTAGGGTGGTGCAAGCAGCATTATGGGAAAAGGTGAATCGTTTGTGAATGAGTAGTGGTAGAAAAAAGCGCTTACCTTTCTCATAATCTCCTCGCTTGGCCTGGCCTGCATCGAACTTTAGATCCAACAACATTCAACCAGACGGAATGAAATGGTATTGAGCCCAGAGTGAGAGAGCGAGACTCGGGAACACACCCAACTAGCTGCTGCAGCTGCTTGCTCTGACTACTACGGGCAACATCCAGCACGCGCAGCTCCACACACCACACACACTCACACACACACGTACAGTATCCACTCACGGCGGAGGCACGCAGGCAACAGGGGCCCGAGTAGAGTGCAGACGACACACGGTTCAATAAAAATCGGTACTACATTGAGGAGAGGCTAGAAACAGCACCGGCAGCAGTGTGCACTCCCCTCGTGCTCTCTGCACAATACACACACACATCACACAATATACACGCGCGCATTGTATGGGGGTAGAGGTGGAAAAGGAGGGTGGGGATGCTTAAAAATCAATGTTTAATGAGATGACATGTTGCCATGGTAGCTAATTTCAATAACCAATCAGAATACATCAGCTGACAAGAAAAGTAGAGATTATGACCCATGTTAAAAAAGAGAGATAAATTGTGTGTGGGGTTTTTCGAGTGGAAGAAAGAGTAAAACCAAAAGGAAAAAGAAGAAAAAAATTGAAATTTTGTCTAAGCAATTTTCAAGCATATTGATTCATAAAGATTGAAATTGCGTTTTTTTAATTTTTTTTTTCCGTGAATTTACAATAAATTTAAATTTTTTTTTATATTATAATTATAGAAACTTACATAAATATTGATAAATGAGTAAAAGTACAAGTGGAACTAATTTGAAAATATGAGGGACATGATGAAACATATCATGCGCTGTCAAAATACATATACGATTACGATTTAAGACTAATTAATCTTCATTAGTTCGTTTCATGTTTCACACTCATTAAATGCAGAAAGTTCAATTCGATTTTCCCACATGTTTTTTATTTTTTATTACATTGTAATAACAAAAATTATAAAAATCATCTTTATTTGATAAAATTAAGTTCATAAAGTTAATTCAAGATGATAGCAATTTTAGTTTATTATCATATAAAAATTTTACTCAAACAACAAAGTAAAATTTAAAATTTGATTTATATTTCCACCTTCCGTAATGCGCCCAATCGCCCTCGAGACCAATGTGCATTATTAAATTAAAATAAAACAAGTTACTCTTTCACCCCCCTAGCGAACTAGGTTGCATTAAAAATCTCCACAAAAATTATTATACTTCTTTGACACATTACATCGCTTCACAAATTCATGAATCTTCTTTTAGAACCTATCGACATTCCCGAATAGCCAAATCCCACCTCTATATTTCATTGAAATGCTCAAAAACTCAATACCTAAAATGGATGAGGCTATCTATTTTAAATTCCATACATTTTTATTCTTTTTCAGCTATCTAATAAAAAAATTTAATTTAAAAAAAAACAAAAAAAAAACCAGAAATATTAATTACGGCAATTAATTGTAAGATTCACTGCAGGGGAATTGATTAATTTAGCAGCGTATACGCAAATCGTTAAAATTAATAAACCACATTGTAGAGTGTTAGAGTAATCTGTATCAATTTACTTGATTCCAACATAGTTTATTGTCTGCAAGTTTACAACGAGGTTCGCTGACAAATAATTCAAATTGCATTTCAATTAGATCGGATGATCCAAATAAGGATCAGAATGAATGAGCTCAAATAATCTTTAGTTCCATGTTAAACTAATAGAGATAAAAATCCTTCAGTCAAGAATAGTTAATATGTTAATGTATTAAGCAGAAAACGTTCTGAAAATACTCGAATACTGAAAAATACTGAAAATAAATCTAAACAGTATTTTCAGAACGTTTTCTGCTCTATCTTTGATATTTTCTTATGTATTTAAATGCGTCTAGAGGTAAAATCCATTTAAAAGTAATTTGTTGACTTTTCATGATATCGCGGCAATTAATTTCAATGTAAACACTACTTTCGATTGTAGAATGTAGGAGTAGATAGCGGCAGTTTTAAACACGCTGCAATAGTTATATGAATATGAATAAATTTAATTCACATTTACAAAACTTGCATTCGTGTTACTTACTATTTGTAGGTACCTCTAAAAAAATACATATACCGAAAACTTAAAAATAGAACTAACAAAATGTGAAATCTCAGCTTCAATTTTTCCAATTTCAATCATCATATAAACCAGAACAAACTTCCCAATTACGCACAATAGAGTGATGCAATAGCTTTCGAACCCAGTAGAGTGATGCAATTACAGTATTATTACCATTGAATTAAAAAATTAAAGATGATTATCATTAGTCACTGCAGATTGCATTTTCATTTAGTAATTCCATCAAAATAAGCTCTTCTCCTAAACCTACGAATTTTTATAACCATTGGTTGAACATTATCAGACTCCACATTACTACTACATCAGAGACTTAAAACACAATACAAGTATGACGTGTATAAATTCAGGGGTCAAAATTTAAATTAATTTGCTGAAGAAAGCAATTAATATGAGGTTATGTTATTCAATAAACGTAGTTAACGAATGGCCAAATGGAAATACTAAATCGAGTACGATAAATGTTCTATTTGCAGTTCTCTGTTTTAGAGTCATGAAAAAAAAATAACAAGTCATTTAATAAATGTTTAAAGTCGTTTCACGTTTGAACAATCCTAGTGACTTGTAGCACTTTACTTTGAATTTGTTATTCTAGAGCAATGGACTTGGAGAAGTGCCAAGGTATGGTAATTAACAGCCTCCAGCATGAAAATAAGATATTTAAGCACTTCCTCTTGTCACAACATCCTTCCTACAGTAATCAAGCAATAGTTTGGACATCTTTACCAAGTTGATGGAAAAAAAGCAAGTCGTAAATTTAATATGATCACATGCTGTAGCTACTACATAAGCTTATGCTAAAGTGCAATGTGCTATAAATTCACAACCAATTAATTTTATTTATATTTTACCATACTAGTTTTAATTTAAGTCTTCAATTTACCATTTAATAAGTGAAATTTATTAGGTATAAATTATAATGTATCATCATGGCTGCAGGTTTTATTTAACCGCGAACAAATTAAGAAAATTACGCCCGGTAAGTTGCAATTAATAAAAATGTTTGTAAATGTGAATTCTCCTGTGATTAACGTGACAGAAGCCCCTATAAAGTTGGGATAATTTTTTTTTATTTAATAGCAAATTTTTTACCTTTGTTCATTTCGCAAAAAAAATCAAAATCCATGTACATTAACATGGGAAAAAGCCATGACTCCCATAGTCCCATGTTAACCTAAGCTTGAATTTTATGTGGTGTTTTTCACTAATGTTTTCTTTCCCAAGCCTTTGAAAATAAAAATGTCCGTGCAGCAAAGTTTTCTATTCAAAAACAAATTTCATATAGTTTAAAGGCGTTGTTCGGTGGTTTAGTGAATAAAAAGAACCGGAAGAGTATACTTTTGTTTATTTAATCAGTTATAAAAGATGTGGCAGATGTCGCATTCAAAGTTGTAATAGAAAGTGTTTCAAAAGGATCAAATAGACGATTCCAATTCCAAACAAGTTTCCACTTACATATTTATTCCATTTGCAGATGTATCATTGTCAGTAGACAAACCACTGTGGGAAATTGTAAGCGACCAGTCCAACCTTTAAAACACCTTCAAATCTAGTCTACATAATTAAAGCTACTCATCATCTTGCTTCAAAATTTCAAAATATAATGTTAATAACTAGAATTCTGTGCAAAGGGTATTTCGCAGTAGTGTTGAACATATAATTTTTAATCAAGCGCTGCGAAAATTAATTTTAACACATTTTGTTGTCATATATTTCAAAAAAACTCATAAATTTGAGTCATTTTATGCTGGAAGAGCAGTAAATTAATGGACTTTAACGGCAGATTCCACCTGCAACTTACATTCAAGCTTCAATATTAATGTCGCTTAAATTCGCACCACTATTCTAATATTAATGTGATTAGCATTTAGCAACCAGACAACAAAACCCATAAAATTACAAAAACTAAAAAATGTATAATTCTCTGAGATATAATTCTCAGATATAAAAATACGAATTTACAATAATTTTTGACAAACAAAAACAAAAAAAAAAAAAAAAAAAAAAACAACACAAATCAATTTTTTGCTGTCTTTTGATCAAGCTCGAGCATTTCAAAGTCCCAAAGACCAAATCCAATTTTGAAAGCGAATTTCCTATCCAATAGAATACAAAGACTTACCAGTAATGCTATAATCGAAGTGTCAGATTATCGTAACCCCTTTCAAAACTTGATCTCGAAGACCAATCGCAGCCAACACCTGTATACGCACCGTTTTAACCATCTATTGCACAAAATACTAACTATTTTAGCGACACAATAAATTCTAGTTACAAAGTAAAGTCTTTAGCTTTAATAATAATAATAAATTATGCACTCGAATTAAAACGATCAACAACAGTTATTACACACACTAAACCGTTTCTTTGTATTTCCTTTCATCCCAAGTGTGCAAATTCATATACATCTCATTTTAAACTTATACCAATTAGGTGTCAGAACTAAAGGCAGGAAACGAAATTTATAGCCTATTTTATTTATGCCATTGCCTTTGACTTAAGCCCGGTTGAAAGATTGTGAAATAAACCTGGCAACAGCAATTATCTTGCCAATTTTAAAGCGTGTAAATAAACCAGGTGAAGCGTCTGTCTTGACACTTACGATCGCCAAACTCAGAAAACAAATTAAAATGCTAAATAACATTTCGAACTGCAATTTTTTTTTAAAGTATAAAATCTTTTTGGAAATTATTTGAGCCAAAAGCACTGAGAGTCTGGGCATATTCCATGACAAGCGAGATGTCATAATAAACCACTTTAAACAGTTGTTAATCGTGTTGACTCAAGAAAAGGAAAAGTAAAGTGTGTGGCGTGCAATAGAAATGTGACAACAGCCACAGTCGCAGATAACAACAAACAAACACCTACGCGCAGTACGTGCTGGCAAATTGAAAACTTGTTAGATTTAGGTTGCAGCATCTTTTGTCCGCCATCCCGAACGTAATTACATCTCTCAGATGCAGACTCTAGCACTAAACTAAATTTACTCAATTTCACATAGGTAACATACCGTAATCTCTTTCTTTGCCTTTTTTTTTCTGTTTTAGTTTAATCTTATAAATTCAAAGCGAGATAAGAATTTATCTTTACCTTTTCTTCAGCTTCTTCAGCACGCGCTTCTGCATCTATCACACGGTGCTCCAATTCAGCGAGCTAAAACGTGAAAGGAAATTAAAAATAATTAGTGAAATCTTTTTTAATTAATTTTTTTTTATATATAAATTTACAAAAAATTTACAAAAAAAATTATGTAAATATGATGATAATGCATTTGGCAGCGAATAAAATTACAATAATATTGAACATTGCATAAGGTGATGTTTTTGATTAAATTTTGCATACTACTATTGGTTTCTATGGCTTACTAAGTTATTCCATTTCAGGAAAGATTCAAAACCGACACTTTTACAGGAAATTAAACATCTAAAAATGGATCCATCTTGCTTTTCTAAGAAGGTGAAAACACTTAAGAAAATAAAACACGTTAAAGCAAGATAGACCAAACTAGCAAAGATTTTAATGTTTGTCCCGAGAACTAAAAGAGAAGATACTGAAGTTCATCAACAACAATATACTTTATTGGCATCATAAACTTTAAATCTTTTCAGCATTAGTGCGTAAAACCGACCTTGATACCTTCAAAGTAAACCTCAATCACTTGAACAAAGCAAGCAGAACAACCACCAAAGTTCCAAAACGAGATAAAAAATCACCACCATAAAATGCAGAAATCTCAAATTGTATTATTTTCCACATTTATAAGACCCAAAACACGAGTTCCATTACCAAATCCGTCATAAACATGCGCACTATCTGCATAATTATCATCTAAACTGTAATTAAACCAACGACACCCATTTCCCCCAAGTTAAACTTATGAAACCTCAGCACGAACGAACCTTATCCCACGCACCAAACAACAAAAAACCATTTCTTAATTGAGTAATCATAGCTGCAGTATGATAAGAAAACATAATGACACAAAAGTGCGCTAGGAACGAGAAAAAAATGTGCAAAACGTCGAAGAAAAAACTTGGTTACGTGCAAATAAAGAGTTCCTCATTGGCCAGTCATTGCAGAAACCACCACCGAAAAAAAAATGGTTCCTTCAATGATTTAAAGCTTTGATTAGCCATGAAATCGGCGAGCCGTAAAAGTTTATTACACTGCCTGGTCGAACCTTTCTCTTGTCCGTTCCCCTTCTTCAACCCACCGAGATCGTGACTACTGGTGCTGAAAGGATTGCGTGTGTTGTACTCAAATGAATCTTATATGGCCTTCGCATGGCGAAACTATTCAATTATTCAATGCTTGCACAATCATTTTAACTCATCCGATGACAAGAAAATTCAATAACTAGCACCATCGTAATGCAATCAAACTCATGCCGCAATTACAAAATGCCCAATTTACTCCTTCAGCACCGCCAACACAGACTTAAGCCTAATTAGGCACGTTGAAAGACTCCCATCAACAAACCATGGCTTGGATAAAGGTGGTATCTACCTCCAGAGGGGCCACGTGTAAATCAAGTCAAATCCCTGATTCGACCCTGAGGGTTAACATTAAAAGTGTGCCCAGTACGAATTCCTCCGAGACGTTTTAAACCCGGTTTGGATATACAGTATAGATAGGCGTTGCCTTATCGATGACATTCATCTTGATAGATATTGTCGGTATGTAAACTTGCACCATTCGTTTAATATTTTTCAACGAACTGGAATAAAAGTTTAATAAAGTGTACACCTCGGCACTGGCTATCAAAAGGTGTTACTCGTCCTCGACTATCAAATCTGCATTTTATACAATAAATTTACAGTTAGTTTTTCAAGCAAAGCTGATTTGATTATTAGTTCCGCATAACTTTCAGCTTACGCAATGAGAGCATCGCCATCTATTGATAATCCGAAACGAAACGTTCCTTCTTTATTAACAAACAATAGACTGGTTTTCCCCCCTTTTTCATTAATTTTCATGGTTAAACAATTGATTTGGTGCCGCATATGTCAATGTGCTGTGCTGCTCGCATTGTGCCACTTTTAATCAACCTCCGTTATAAAGAACAAATAATGTCAACATAATCAAAATTGAGCAACCCTAACTACGTTTTATTAAGGTTGAGTGACCAGAAAAAGGTTCGAGATAATCCCCAGTCCCCACCAGAATCGCATTTTTATCAAATTGTTCGAATAAATAACTTTTAGAAAATTAAACCTTATCCTAAATATTCCACATAAAATTATTTGGTATTTTATTATTTATTGACCTAAGATGGCCAGATTCAATTGGCAGAACTTAAATGACGCAGAAAGAGATCAACCAATGCCAAAGCCCAAATGACAACTTGTTTAGAGGTATTTTCTCGGCCAATCTCGGGATAAAAAAATCTTAAGAATTTTTATCATCAAACAAACTTTTCTTTTTCATTCAACGGAAAATACAAGATTTCATCTGTGGTAATTATCAAGAAACCAACTCAGGCAACCACATCATCTTCCACTTCTATTAGATTTCCCCATAAACATAAACAACTTATTTAAATAAACATATTAATATAAGAATATTTAATAATTCAAGCAATCATGCATATTTCATCACATTCCAAATTTCAATTCCAAATTTCGTTTCTAAACACGAAAATCGAATACATTTCATTTTTAAATACTTCCGCAATATATTTTTCTCCACATATTTTATTTTTGTTGACATTTAACACACACAAAAAAAGATATATAACATTTTATGAGAAAAACGATTTTTCAGCCATAGAAGGGTGAATTGTGTATTTTCACCGGGTCAATTTTATGTTGCTAGCGACACCCCTCCTCCATAAAAATGATCACAGCCAGCATGAGTCATCACAGTAAATATGGCAGTAAAAGCTGCCTGGAGGGTTATCAGAGAAAATCTCAATAAACGCTCCATGTCACTCCCATTCCGTGTGTTGTGACGTAAATACATGTGCATATTCGTTGCGAAATTATGTCAAGATTCTTCAATGTCACGAGGCAACATTAACATTCTGCTTCGTTCCTACTAATGTCTGATCAGACGCGATCCGCGGAATTATATTCAAGATCCCTTATTTCATTCGTCGAGGCTCTAGTGTCATTCTTATTGATATTGGAGCGAGGGACGTGTTGCTATGGTTACAGCGGATGCTGCCTTCCGTTGCCTTGTTATCTCATGCCGGAAGAGACGACGAGGGATTCGTTATTATATATTTAAACATGTGTCATATTCCTAATAACTCGCTTAACGTTAGAAATAGCAAAACTGGGAAAAAATCAAATTAATAAAAGTTGTAGGTTTGTAAACAAATTCAGCTCTAATCTTCCTAAAAGTCACCTCTTGATTATTAACAAGGTTTCTAATGAATAAGTAAAGCGCCAACAGATGGCACATTATACAGTGGCGCCACCGAATGAATGTTTCAGTAACTAGCTCAGTTTCAAGCATCAAGCGTCTCGTAGGCATCGGTCCTCATGAGGCCCTCATTCGAGAAAATCTTGTACCACGTCGAATCCCAAGATAAATCTTTGTAAATTGTATAAAACTCCTGAAAATCCATAAAAGTTATCTACAGAAATTACATGTAATCCATTAGTGCTTACTGCATGCCAATCAATAATAGTTGCAAATCCGAAAAAATGCTTGCAAATACATAAAAACAAGCCTAGATAAATTTGCAATACAGCTTATATTCCGTTCAAATTTATTCAATTTCGGTGTAATCCTTATAAATCAAACAAATCCGATTTTCAGATTTGGATGTATTTGTTCCATAGAATGTCCAACTAAATGTGAAATCAATCACTTGATTATTATCGTAATATTATAGGTTTTTATAAGTTTTCCTGAAAATAGGAAGAGATTTACATCTCAAATTTTTCTCGGATTTGTAAATTCTTAAATCTTTTGTATAACCCCAATACACTGGCGCCCTCGAGTGCTAACTTGTTTTATTAGAGATTTAAATTCCACTTGAAAATTACAAATCTAAAATTAGAAAAAAAAATTTCATATCTGACCTCTGCGACCACATCGTATTTCAACTGACCACTAAATAACACCTAGACAACACCTAGACAACAGACCAACCCAGGAATAGGCCTAATTTCCTCACCTGAAGACCGACTGAGTGCCCATGTATTGCATAAAACCATCGTTCTCACTCACACCCATCTTTGCAACCACAACTGAACGTGATTACACTTCGAACCGACAATACCTTAAAATATCAATAATAGGGCATTTAAAAATCCAGCAGATTCGATAGGTAAAAAACCGATCCAGAGTTTGAATTAAAAGTAAAATTGATGCATCAATTACAAATGATTTTTATTAAGCTACTTTCTTCTAAATCTTCGGATTAACGAAAATGTAAATTCACTCAATGGAAGTAATTACTCGCTACACTGGAATTACTCTCATTGAAAAATTATTAGTTATGCTTATAAGTAACCCTTAAAATTATTATAAATATTTTTGCTGACAAGTTCAAGGGGCAATCAAGCAATTTCCTTAACGCCTCGCTGGAACTGGAATGATTTGATCTGTGGGAATTTTTCCATTATTTAAAAACAACTTTACTAATAATTTAGTAGCAGGGAGAGAGAGAGATAGAGAATAAGGTTTACCAGTATGAGTAGCTACTATGACCATACACACCATTAGCTGACAAAAATAAATCTGACACCAAAAAACTTACATTAAAACTGACTAACTAAAATTGACGCCAACCACACGCGACACATACCACACCAACATCAAGAAACACCCAAAGACGAAAATAAAAATCCAACCCCCAGCTTATGTACATCATCACACATCTCACCCACCAAAAACAAAAACAGGAGCAAAGACCATTGCACACACATCACAAACCAATGCCAACTGCAGCCAACTGCAAAAAGCAAAAACCCACACCACCAAACACAACCCCAACAGCAAAACCTAATGCACAACCTAACTACCAACAGCCACACAAATATCGCATGACAAGCCGAAAGAAACAATTCACACAGAAAACGCAACTGTATCCAACAGGCAGGAAAGGGCCACGTAAAGTGAAGTGTGTGGTTTTTGCCGGGGTCTGTTTTTACTTGGCCGTTGCGTTGTCGATCTGCCCGCTTTGACGGCCGGTTTGCTTGGCGGCCTCGGCAGTTGCGCTGCTTTTGTGATGATATATTCTACAGAACTTAATAAAATGAGCAGTAGCAGACATTAACCAATCCTCATGCAGATTCGACTATAACTTAGTCTTCTATTCTTAATCTTCTAATCTTTATCTTCTAATTTTTCCAAATTGTGTCAATATTATCAATTTCAAACTTTAAAATTCCCACGTCGAATGCGAGATAAAGATGTTGAGCAACATGATGCTGCCCTCGTGTGGCAATATTCGCAACATCAAAAAGCTCCCGAGATGTAGCGCCCTCGTTCGGTAACTTGCTGTACTACTTTTTTTCTTTTTTTTAAAAATATAAATTATATGACGACACTAAATTTCATCTCGCACATAACCAAACCAAACCAAACTCGATAATTCATTCTAACCAATTGAAATAGCAAATAATAATTTAAATAACTAACAACAAAAAAATTAATATCTTAAATTCTCTTTAAAATAAAAAAATCTACCATATTTATTCTTTAAAAAAAAGTTCATTTACACGTCCATTCAATCAAAATTCAATGAGATCTTATATCTGCTTCTCACACCTGTTCCTCATTTCAATCGATATTGATTTAGAATAGATGAAATAAAAAAATGAAAAAAATAAAAAATAAACTTACTTAAAGAAAAGCAAACTCATTTCTATCCCACCCAAACACCAAAAATCTTACAATTCCAAATTTGCCAAAATAAATTAAGCCAAATTACCCGCCTTAATCAACCACAAGTGCTTTTAATTAATCACACCCTTAAATTCGGCAAAAATAATAAGGCCAAACTTGCATTTAATCTCAACGTAAAATCAATTCAACCCTATCGTGTAATGAGAGGCCCTGGAATCCTATGGAGACCAATACGACCATTTCTCCATTTAATTAACACAGAAAAACGTAACAAATGCTCTGATCCTTATCTCACTTCTCTCTCAACACTGTCAAAACATTTATTTCCACTGGTCATTTATCATCATCCTTTTTAGTTCCAGACAAAACTCGCCCATCTCACCCACTGATAAAACCTAAAGATGTTGTAGCCTGTTGGCGACGTCTTTAGGATCATTCATCCATTGCAAAGTGCGCATGTGCAAGTTTCTCCGCCTCACACAAATCCGATCGCACTAACGACGGCGACAATCACAATGTGCAGCGTGAGAAATTGCGTTTCGTATCACTCAGTCCATTAGTCAAACGCGTATGAAGAAAAGGCAAGAAGGCAACTTGAAAACGAGCCGGGTGAGAAATTAGGAAGCGAGAAATAGGCTTCAACAGTCTACACCCATGTTATGCAGAGAAAGCACACTGTACGCATCGTCGGCCACCCCAAGTATAATCACGAGGTGGCTTCTCTCGTATACAAGAAAATTATGTTCATTTTTCAAAGATTTGGCACAGGGATTTAACTTCTGATGTGATCAGCCGTACATAACCGGGCGAAAAAATTATAATAATACGGGAAAAGCTAGATTTTGCTCTTCACCAAGTTTTTATAGGTTTTTAACGATTCGAACTTTTTTTATTCAAAGAAATGAACTTAAATGGCAATTTAAACGTTGAAAGCGTGTTACAGAGTTAAAGTAGTTCGAGAAATTATATTCCAATAGTTGCCAACTTCCTGCCAAGTGATGTAATAAACAAAAAAAATTTTGGCACCGAATTCTGGTCTTGGATATAAAAAGAATTGAATAAAAGAGTATATTTTTTATGTTAGTAAATGGTCCTGTGCACAATTTATGTCTTATTTTATAAAAATGTCAAAATATTTTATGTATTAAAACTTTGATTTAACTTACATTTTCGTTTGAATTAATTTCATTTAGAGAGTTGCGTTAGTGCATGGTAAATCAATTAAAAACCCTTAAATATTAATTTTACAAATAAAATTTGTATGCAAAAAAATTGATAGTTTTTTTTATATCTTTCTAAGTAAAAACCAGTTAGCTGCATAAAATCAATACGCAAATTAACTCTTAAAGGTCAAGTGCACTCCACAAAACACACGGTTCAAAACCCTACACCAATTTCCCATGTTAATCCAGACTATAAGAAACAATTACTAATATTCATCACACCGAAGTAATTCTAATAAAGCACCTTGTTACATTAAATAAATAGAACTCGGTGATGCGGCAGTCGCCATTTATTATAGCCAAGCACAACACGGAGTGAAACGCACCAAACACTCATTAGCAAGAGACGACACAAAAGGAAAACGCATTTCACCTTCATCGTATAATAAATCCCGGATTCGGGCACTCTGCCCTCGTTCGATAAATCACCAAATATACGAGCGAGAAACCACTCTCATCATATCCGGCACATTTTCTGCAATTTTACTCATCCAGCCCCAATTTATTGACTGCTTAGCAAAGGTCACGTGCAACCAACCACGCAGATACTCGCACGCGGCCAAGGACGTCGCAGTTTCTGACACATAGAGCACTTTGAATGCCACAGGTTACATCATAAAAACCCGTAAGAAAATCCAAGAGCCGGGTTGCCCTTGTTGACAAAGGCCTACCGCTACTTTCTGATACGGATTATGTTCATAAATTAGGGTCGAAGATCGTATAAGTACGAAAGACTCTTGTCGAGTCATCATTTACAGCGGTCGAGTTGCGAGATAGGAACAATTCGTGTCTTAAAATATTGTTCCTGGGATAATAGACTCCCAAATGTACTCTAGAATATATTACACGAAAAAAAAAGAAAAAGTGTTGCAACATTAAAGTCAAAACAAAAGCGGACGATGCAACTTGGCTATTAGCATGAGCCATTTATTTAGACAGTCCATAATCATTAATTTAGCTAGACCACACTCTCTCATGCTTTATAAGAGCTTTATGAGTGATTGTCAGGTGTAATCAACTTTAATAAACTGCAACTCCGCACAACCCCAACTCAATGAACCACTCCTTTCATGCCCATTTTTACACACCTTTAAAAAAAGAAGAAAAAAAAATTGAAAAATACGAACCCAGCCTCTCGTAATGACGTGCAATTTAATAGCAAGCCAAAGGCAAGACTTTCAACTTCACAGAAGTCTAGAAATTGACGTGTCCAATTTCTCCTCTAATTTCGCTCGGCTGCACACGCACATGAAAATTGCAATTTCACTCTTCTCCTCATTCCATCAGTTAAACAAAAGTGTCTTGGCTCGCGAGGCAAAAGAGTTGGGTGTTGGGGGAGGGAATTTATATCTGATATTGATGGGCTTGAGTCGGGGGCTCAAGTGTGCGACCTACATCCTGCTAGGCAAAGTCCGCTTATCTGTCTGATCGAAATGGGATGGCCACAGTGTGTCACAATCATCTTTTCAGTTCCCCACGCCTCACAACTTACTGGCCGAAGGGTCAGTTCCGCCGTATAAAGCGATGGGAATATTTTATGTCATATGCGGAGTCGGATATGGGCGTCTTTCGTCTTTTACCTCTTAGTGCATTCCACCTCCCTCCATTTAATTCATCTAGACTGTGACAGAAATGTCCTTCCGTGTAGCACAACATCCATCTGAGAAGAGGTCATTTCATTGGAATGGTTCCAAGGCAGACAGAGATCCACTTCCTTATTGATTTACCGACCAACTCGTACATTATTGGAAAAAATGTGGCCAAGTAGGATGACAAGCAAATAATGTAAACTTGAAAACAAATGCTTGGTTTATAGGAGATGGAAGAAAAATATTGGACAAAAATAAAAAGAAAAATACTTGTTTTTGTCTTTTGGAGGTCTAATGGAATCTGTTTTTGCCAGAAAATCTATTTCATAAAATATTTTTTTAAATTTTTTTGAAAATCTCATGCAAATCCATAAATTGTCCACTTCTACTAGTATAACAGCGTTCATCGAATTCATACTTCACTCAAAAGTAACAATTTAGCGAGTAACTAATACAATAAATACGTAATTCTCTAAACTATGACACTAAATTGACATTCATCAATACACATGTGTCTACTGTGTTCATCTGTCCAGACAATTCAATTTCTCCCTCTTATTAAAAATTAATGATTATCAATTCTATCCGACGTTGTTATCAAAAAATGTTCCTTACGTTACCTTATTACTGCTTTAAGAAAAATAAAATATCACTTTTAAAGTACATAACCTCTTGCTAAACTCGTAGAACATCAAGTGATTGTAAAATTGCATATAAAAGAAAATGAAACCACTCAACAGAAAACAGGGGCGAGAAATTATAGTATTTCTACGCTAAAGACATTCTTAGAAGACAGAAAAAAAAAGAGAAAAAAAAAACTTTTACTTATTTTTTTAAGACCAGCGAACCAAAAAAGCATTCCTCTTTCCCTTTTCTCATTTAACGGCAGATCAGTGAGTTTAAACGAGACCATTTCCTCTCCAGGAATGACACAGATGGATCCAAAGACACACTTGGGAATTCGCATCCAACTTCCGTTTTATACAACGCCAACACCTTCATCTACTAGTGTCTCACTATGTCATTACAAATTCTTTCTTTGTATTCCCTCCTTTCAGAAGCAAAAAAAAAGATACCACATGTTCCCCTAGTAAAATACCATCTCTGAAAGAAGCAAAACTTGTAAAAATATGTGTGTGTATGGATTAAGTTAATATCCAACTTGTTATTGAAGATTTTCACTCAGGAATTTGATGTCGTAAATTTTTTCACATATATTTTACCAATCCAAGCGTTATGTAGCTTGGAACAATTTCCCCCTTCTTCTGCGCTGTCTGACTCTGTGCTGTTCAGTTTTATCGCTTGGGGTTTTATCCTTTGGTATAAAATAATACGTTAGCTCGTGCTTCAGAAGTCGGGTCACTTTTGTGTGTGTAATATATATAAAATGCAATATTTTCAGTCCGAGTTCTCCTTACACTATTTATTATCGCCTACATAAGAAACGAATACTATAAATCACATTTTATTGTAAGACTTACACGAAATTCAATAACACACTGCTTGAATCTAAAACAGGTTATCCTTTTTCTCCTCGCTTTTTCACGTTCTACTCTTTTAATTTCATCCGTTCACTTGACTTTAGGGAATAAAAATGAAATTTCCGATAAGCCATTACCCAACCAATTATCTTAAGAATAAAAATCATCTAATACATCAAATATTGATGGAAAAATTTGTTTTAAAAGAGACTAAATTGATTTTATGATTTTGCGACTGGTGATTCACACCAAATAAAGTCCCTTTTTCAACTAAAATAATAAAATAATATAAAAACCTTTAGGTTATTTGATTAGCACCACTCAAAGCCTGTGATTGGAAATGCACATATGAGGACAGATTTCTTTAAAGCAATTCACTTGTTCCTCTTGATTGATGCAGCAAAGCATATATCCCCCTTCCTATTCTCAAGGGGTTGCTTTCTACATATAAAAAAAAAAAAAAATTTTTACCGAAATAGCGTGACGAACTATTCAAAATGAGTGAGTTTTAAATTGACATTTGCTGCAAATGACAGATGAAAAGACTCTTAGATGGAAAAATTAAATTGCCAGTCATTGGCGTTGCTTCTTGCCACTTATTCCTTAATTACGAATCGTAAATCATGTTAGAGTCAACACAAAATAACCAGTCAATGCAGAAGGAGCAAGCCCAGTGCACAATTTGATTGAGTTTTCCACTATCGAATCGCAAGAACGAAACACACACCATCATCATTGCCATTTGTCAAATAGAAATTGACAGCATGAAAAGAAAAATGGCAGTGAGAGGAAGGTGTACACTGAACAGAGCCAGTTAAAATTCACTCGAGCAGTCTAATTTCAAGAAGTTTCAACATGAAAAGCACGATTCAACGTAAAAAAAATAATCACAGCTTAAAAAAAATCAGAAAATAATGGATAATGTCAAGTAAAGTTAAAGTCAAAAGAGATTTTTTTTTTCTTTTTAAAAAATGATTTCATAATTAACGTTTAATGGCCTTCTGACCACACATGATTTATATTTCTATGGTACAGTAGATGCAAACAAAAAAAGCAAACCACTGCGACAGCATTTGCCCACAATGTTTTCATTAATCAAAAACGAATGCTGAGGTTCGAAAGCACTGAAGTCTCAACCACAGGATGAAATTTTGTTAAAAACATATATTAACTTTAACTTGAAACGCTACATTCCACATGTAATTATAGTGTAAACAATGTCACACTAAAAATATCTTCAGTATAAAATAATTTTTTTACAACTTTATTTCAATTTAATCCCTTAATGCACCATCTGCTGACCTTATATTACAGTATATTGACTGCAAGAAAATCTGATAGTCCACCAGAGATGCACTAGCGTATTATTGCCCATAATTCTTTTTATACGGATGTCTTAAGATGTGAGGCAACAGCTCAGCGCACGACATTCCTTTACGATATGCTCTGGCTGCCGTGTTCCGCTCTCCAACACATATTCATACAATCAGTTGCCGTTTGCTCATAATTCACCAAGTAAGGACGTGAGAGTCGAGCAAAGATTTAAGCCATTTCCTCCTTATATCTCAGCTCCGATTACACTCGTAAGATTTGTTCCCAAGCACCATTTGGTGGGATGGGACAGCTTTCAACAACTGCGCAGAGACTGGCCACACCGGCACGCGCTCGCACTACCTTCACCCGCCTTCTTTATGACATATGACCGTACAAGTCCTCCATGAAATGTATATAAATTCTCCCGTGTTTGAGTTTCCCTGTTCCCTTGCTGGCAATTCAATAACATCATCAATAAAAAGAATGAGTGTGCACATGTCTCTCCATATATTTCATAAAAACGGCACTTTAATATCCTGAGTATTAATGTTCGGATACATTTTAACGACTTAATATTTTTAAAGTAAAGTATTAAAAATTTAACTTTTATTAAACTTTTTATTTTTTATTCTTATTTTTCTCGATTTGGTCTAAGGACAACCACATGGCGGCCTAATACATGTACTAAAAAAGATGTGAAAGTGCGATTCACCCTTAGGCGCCCACTAATCATTCCATACAGAACTAGTCATGACCCTAATATGACTTATGAGTATTATTAGAACAAGATTTCGTGTCACATGATAAACAGCTTATAAAAAATATGCTTTCACTATTTTTTTGTGCTCTTAACTCACGAAAAACATCCCAAAGAGTAAAAGGATGTCGACAGCGACAACAAATTGTCATTTATTACTACTAATTGACGTAATTTTCAGTTCTAAATTGACAATTAAGGTATTCTTTCGAGTGACATTGAAATATATAATTTGGTTAAAATTGAGATTAGCTCTTGATTTATCCAACGTAAATCGAAAACTAACTCATAGTTGTACTCTACAATCCTTGTTTATTTCAGTAGTAAATAGTGCGGGCAATTGCTACAATTAAACCAACGTCTCTACTGGAAATGACTTCTAATTACACTTTTAAATCTGACTGTAGAAGGCAGCGGAAGCTAAAGTGTTGCTCAGCTGCAAGCATCGGTCTTGGGTTATTTAGCATCCTGAAAAATTTATTAAAATGTAATAGCGTATTATGACTTTATGACTATTTTAGTGTTCAATTAAAACGTCTAATTGAAATTTTCCGAATAAAATGTTAATTTTTAGCCGAAAATCAATTTAAGAATAAATTTCGCTGAAAAACGATACTCAACGGTCAATGGAAAGTGGAAAAACCAATCGCTTATCAAAATTTTCTGTTTATCCAGCTTTACTTATTGGATTTTCAGTCCCTGGTGCACGTGTTTATCGTCAGTTTATTTTTTGCCTTTTTCTGCTAATGACAAACAATAAATGCATCTTGTAATGACCCATATTTTTTTTTATTTTTTTATATTTCCTTTACCCATCTCGCAAACAGACGTTTCAACCGAAATAATTATCCAATTCCAAATATGGTATCATAAAAATAACAACCCGAAATACACACACGTATTAAAAGCAAGCAGAAACTCAGCAATAAGGGACAAAATATATTACAATTTGAATCAACTTTTATAGTGAGCAATAACCCCACAGTCGGTTCTTCGCCTTTGAAACAAAGTGGGTCTTTCGTGAGTAAAACACACATTAAAAAACAAGCAAAAGCAAATTGTATTCCGAGAAAAACTAGGAGAAATCAATCTTAGCCTACTTGCTGTAATTACGACCATAAAATGAATACAACCAGCAAGAAGCTTTGCTTTACTAGAATCTATAAAACTGCGAGAAAGAGCGAGAAAGCGTCATTCTCTGGCATCATTTTGCATGCCATGCCAAGAAAATGCAATCCTCTTTAATTGCATTAGACATTTCAATGTCCATCAAAATTAAAGTGGCTTCAAATTGACCACGGCCCAAATACAGTCTAAGCCAATTTAATTCTTTACAAAACTAATTTTAAACTTCAAACATGAATATATGTAAACTGGCAAAATTCTCTGCATCAGATTTCATGACAAGCAGTCATTTGAAGGTACAATTAAAGCTTACCTATTAAGGCAATGGCCACTAAATTGTTATCATTAGCGCACAAATAAACATTGGAGCAATTTTTAATGCAAAACAGAGTACTAACTACCAATTCATTACTCACGTTAGCAGTCTATTTACAAATGCCCTTTCGTATTTCGAAGAGAGGAAAAAAATTGGGTAATAAATTGTCAAGCTTTCAACTGGATCCAGATCCAATTCTGCGATGTAATAAATCATACATTTTGTTTACGTAAACAATTTAATTTTGTTTACCGGTTCATGTTTTTATATATATATATATATATAAATTATTTTTTTTTTGTTGTAATTTAAAATGTTTATTGCACTTATTCGTGAAATAAAAAGAAGAAAAAAAAGACAGCTTCTGGCGTCTTTCATCAATTGATAGAAAACATTTTACAATGACCTGAAAGATCATTTTTCACTTTCCCAGTTCGATCTAGCCGTCAACAAATTTACTAAAAAAAAAAAAAAAAAAAAAAAAAATAGGTTTGAATTTCAAATAATGTCTCGCATCATTGAAATAGTAAGAAAAAAACAACAAAATGTATTTGAGTTGCAAATTTCCCAATCCACTTGTATTAAATGCAATTACCACTGCCCAAGAGATGAGACGCAACATCATCAAGCGAATCTGTTAGAAATCTTTATGCATGAAGCTGAGGGAGCATTTCAATTAAGAAATGAGATGTTCTTATTATGCTACATTACAATAAACATAAGAAATAATTTTTAGAATATTAATAATAATGATGTGACAAAATGCTCAAAAAAAATCCCTAAACAAATTCCCAGATTTTTCTATTCCCACAGAGAAAAATGAAAAAAAATTTGAATGAATCAAAAAGCAAATAAATAAATGTATCGTCTACAATTCCCCAAATATGTTTTCATAGTAAATAGGATTTTATTAAATTTCATTTCGAAGACAAATAAAAACAAGCCGGTTTATATCGCATTTCCTTTATTTTATATAAATATAAAAATAGCTCCTTTAGAGTCCTTACGAAGAAGTTGATGCATTATTCATAGCCATTCAATTCTCTCAACCGGAATGACTAGCCGCGTTGTGTTTCCATGGTTGCCAAGAATTGGACATGCAGACCATCTACAGACGAAAACGGTCGGCGTTGGGGTCATTACTCACTTTGGACGTCAAACAACTACATACAGTCCAGTCACCAAACATGAAATAAAATCGCACATTACAATACATGTCATCGTGAATAAAGAGAATTAGTTAATAACAGCAGAAATGACTGTTATTATGTAATAAATTTTAATAAAACCGTTGCAAAACTTTATTAAAATTGGGTGCATTCAAAGCCAGAAATAGATGCATCCAACCGCTCTAAAATGACCATTTTTACACATTTTTATCCCATTGCCCAGCATTGCCTCGCTTTGGAGTGGCAAATCGAGGTATCCGAGTCTCCTGCTTAATAATTGTAATCGGCCTTATGCGTTACGACCAAATTGTCAAAATTTGCATCTCAAATTAAATTAATTAGAGTATAAATTTGCAGCTGGAAGTTGTATAAAACGTGTTATTTTATAAAGTAGAAAATTTAGTTGAGGAAATAAACAAGGTAGCTGCCATAAGACTATGCAGTTAAGAATTGACCCTTCACTTGCTCGGTCGAGCATGAGCATGTGGAAACCACTGGAGCACTGAGGAGAGCCATCAGAGTAAGGCCACAAGCACAACTTTTGACCTCGTGCGGGCGGAATGTTGGCCAAAATTCTCTCATTGCACTCGGAAGTGGCCAATTACATTTCACTAGTTCAATTTCACTCTACACTCAAAGAGAAGGCTTTGCTTCGAAAAATCAATATAGATAAAATAGAATCATGACCTGCAATGCTCTTCCTCTCGGAACTGATTAAAAGTGCCGAAAACAATTGATTAAAGATGTAAAAAAAAAAAAAAAAATTTTTTTCTTCTTCAAAAACTCTTGCAATAGCTTCTGGTAATAATCCAACATGTCATTCCAAGTGAAATCAAAATGAAAAGTTTCCAAGAGTGCGCGCTCTCAAGAACTCGTTTTTACGACAACCCGTAATAACAATAAAAAAAAATTCCCAACATTAAAAAACAATGTGAAAAGGTTAAACTCAAGACATAAATTCACGTTCTTTCAAAATGTTTAGTTATTTTGAACCCTAAATTCAATAAATATTCATCAAAAAGTGTATTTTAGAGTATAAAAATCTTAAGTCACTGTAAACAAAACGTTATAAAAAGAGCAGTTTTGCAAATCATTACTATCAAACTGTGTCTCTCGATTTTGCGTTATTATCGTATCACTTTCCACATAAATTATTGCCTCTTCCATTTATTATTTAGCGACACGCTGTGTTTAACTTTTCTGCCCCATTTCAAACAATTACAATTTTCGTTTTCGTTCATTCCTTCTGCAAGACCATTCAACTTTAATCACCTTATATCAACACCCGCTCTTCTAAACCACTAACAACTTCTCTAAAGTCTTCAAAAACATTTTTCTTTTTTCATCAACCGACCAATGACAAAAAAAATTGTTACATTTTTCTCTATCGAGCCCCTAGTAATGGCTTTATTGAGGCAATCTGTAACAATTGAATTTCCTTGTCCAAAATCCAAATAGAATTTTCCAACCACACTTTACAGTGCCAATCAAGTGAATGTAGTGCAACGACAGGCCTTTCACAAGCTTGTCACATCAATACAAGGCATGCCATGTATTGATTCCAACTATCTCTTCCGAGCAGAGAAAACAAGCCGACGCTTGCCCAATCCTTTCCTCATTCGTGCCCTCTCTCCACGTGCGAGATAACGACAAGGAAAACGAGGTTTACAGCAAAATAAAAACAAGTGCAGTTATTTCCAAACTCTAAACCGATTGAAAATCGATTGTAAACATGACTAGACGAATTTTTTTATAATTAAAAAAAAAAAAAACTATTTTTCAATTTTATAACAAAAATAAATCAAATAAATAAACATAATAAAAAAATTATAATTTTGTTTTTAAATTTAACAAATTTAATTTAAAATCTCTTATCGATTTTCAACTCCTGGCATCCATAACAACAAGGTTCAATCAAAAATTCAGTCCGGGCAAAAGTCAACTCCAATTCAATAGCATTTCAAACAATTTTTTTTAGAGCTTTTAAAATTTTGAACAATGTTAATAAAATAATCCTAAATTCTAAGAACGGCGGATATTTTCCCATATAAAATGCTTATCCAATTCCATCTTTTCATTTCAAAATTTCAAAAAATCAACTTCAATCAAGACATGCCCAGCAGGATGTTATTAAACAACATTTCAAATGAATAAGTCTCTTCCCCAGTATATAAACAAGCAATCGTAACTCATATATACAGACTGCAGTCTATTCCGAAAAAGAAACGAGACACAAAAGTAAATAAATGGCATAAGCGCTTGACAAGATCTCATCAAGCTGGAGAAGCCACTGACATGCGCCAAACTCAGCAGGAAAAGCACGAGCCAATGGCATGAGCGCCTTGTACAGTATGTGCATGTCCGACAATAAACGATTGCCAGATTTTATTGATCAAGCTATTTTTTCCTAGTCTGGTTCTCATCTATTGGTGTTATGATTGATGCCATCCAGTCAACGAAAATGAATTCGAAACCCTGTGATGCCCCCTTGCTATAAACATACACACTTCGTGTCGTTTGATCTATACGCACCAGAGACGCAAGATGGATAGCTTCATTTTTTTTTCATCTTCTTTTTCTTAAACCAACTAAGGGCTGATCTTCAATCAAAAATTTTCCCTGAAGATACAAATCAATTTTTTTAGAAAAAAAAAAAAAAAAAAAAAAAAAAAAAAAAAAAAAATTTAAGTGCGGATTAATTCAAAAAATTAACACCATCACAAACTCCATTTACATTTGTTAAATAACAATGCAAAAAAAAATTACAATCATAAATTCTAAATGTGCCTGGAAATTGGATAAGAGACAGTTGGAATAAGTAATCGAACCCAAGATCTCTTATTTGCTGAACAAGTGCACCATCAACCACAGACAAATAATCCACTTCAACAATACTTTCCAAACAGAAAATGGGGTCATTGCAGAACTCTTAGCCTCATGCAAGTTAGAAAGCTTCAAAAGAATAACTTTTTCAAAAAAAATATTTTCCAACTGTTTGTTCCAAAATAAATAATATGAAGTATGAAACCCCTTAGCTTTACAATTGAGGTACAACTTGGCACTTGGCTTCCATCAAAACATGTTATTTTCACTATAAACTTACATTTTCCACTGAAGACCGTCCAACCGATCGATTGCGAGATGGATAATGGGAGTGCTACTCATGCCTACATATCACTAAAAAAAACGAAATTTATATTGCAAACAACTCAAACAATTTATCTGCACGTTTTTATTTCAATGTCGTCTTGTTGATAGTATAAGTGAGTAGTGCACTTTGCTTCCACGGCTCCCAACTACATTTCTTTCATTGGATTTCATAAATGTAATTTAGTATTAAAACCAACCAACCAAGAAACAAATGAACCAAATGCTTTATCCAAAACTAAGTTTGAATTTGTTGTTGTAACCATCAAATACATGCCAAATATATTATTTAGAAAAAGAAAAAAATGTATAATACAGTATATGCTATCAAATGGCAGGAAATTGCAATGTACCACGAGAAAATTATTGATTTGAGCTTGTGGAAAGAGTGTGTGTGCATTTGTTTGAGGGAGGTCCTTAATTAGAAAGGGTTTAGAATTTGACATTGATGAGATAGTGCTTTCTATATAAACAAGCAGCACAAAGTAACAGAATTAACACCATCCACTAATTACAAACAGCGATTCTCAACTGCCATTACAAGCTCTTAACCACAAGCTCAAGATTGCATATCATAAAGTTCTATAGAAATAAAAATAGATATTTTTATACTTTCACTTGAAAATGCTTTCATTAGATGCTGAAGATAGATAAGCCCATCACGTAATTTCTGCTGAGCACGCACCCAAACTCCATTTTGTGATAACATTCAATATTCCATTCATTTTTACTACCCGTGGACCCCTTTCTCTACAAAATCTGATAATTTCAATTGCCAATTTTTAAAAAACACATTTTATATATTTTTTCTTATTTTTAAATTGATTTTTATTGCTGTGTTCAAATTAAGTGCACCTATACTCTTTAAAATTTAACCAGATCGCATTATCGTGTTCCATATGGGTTTTAAACCCCATTCAAAATGGCAAACTTATGACTTTTACTCATCCCCATAAAAATAGCCTCATTTTCCTAGACAAGCTTGTCCCCAAAATACTAAATCGTCTTCCCATGATTCTCATTCTCAACCATTTTCACGACATTCAAACGAGCACATAAAAATCTTATACAACCCATCACCTTTCACTGAAGCAAATCTGACTTGAAGAGAAGCAAGAAGCAGACTTGAGTAAAAGCGACTAACTAAAAAAAAAAAAAAAAATTACAAATAAAAAAACTTGCTTCAGTGATTTCCTTATTCAATCCCCCACCCCCTCAACAAAGAGAAGAAAGAAAATGCATAATCTGCTGTTTCTTTAACAGTCTTCTTTTTTCTTTTCAAAGAAAAAAAAGAAATTCATTAACTGAATTAAGAAAGATTACCTTGTGTAAGAGATAGAAGTGGCGCCATTATTTCAGGATAAATAGAATCAGCCAAGCAAAGGTGATTTGGCGAGGCGACAAAAGAAACATTTACCCAATTTCTTTGCCACACTTTTGAACGCAGCTTCTTCATTGTCTCCGACAAATCTGTGCTCAGTTGCAGCGTTGCAGCTAACCACTCGACAAATTTCAAGCAGCTCTTGTTTAATTACAAAACCGAAATTACCTTGGTCTCACCTTTAACGCCCAAAACTCCACTACATCTGCACAATTTCCCATCACTGCAACGAACCACCGCCACGCAATTCCGGCTGCACACACATACGCACTCGTGGCAAGTTCATCACATGCAAAGCACCTTTATGAGAAAATCCCGCATAACCAAACGACCTTTAGAGTCTTACAAAATCCCCTCTCAGCCACTTGAATCTGTTATCATTTCTGTTTATTAGTTCGGCCAAGTCCTACGTTTAATCCGCCATTCAGAACTTCATCTAGCAAAACCACCCACGCATATTGCAGCGCGCCTCTTCATTTGCGCACGTTGCTCCCAACCAACTCCACCCAGGTCTGTGGAATAATTTCACCCATCTTGTGCTCGCATCGAGTCCATGTTTCACATCGACCTAGACAATAAGAGCTCTCGTGGGGGAAATATATTTGCATTAGTCTGGGCTTTATCATGCCCTAATTTCTAACCTGCATCATCCACCCATAGACTCATGCATCACCAGTGACCTTCCAATTGCAGTTGCACGTTTTGTGGAGTACGCGATAAATATGGGTAGACACTATCTGATCAAAAGGGAGGTCTGTTGTTTGCAATTCATAAATATTTCCAGCCTAAATGAAATTCAATTTTTCCAATTTGGAGTTCAAGGCTTCTAAGTGATACTCAATATATATTTTTTTTAATATTGAATTTAGGCCATGAGTGAAATGTGCTAAATTCAGCGCATTACGGTTTGGAAAAATAAAATAAAAAATTTATTCCGAGTTTTAAAATTTAAATCGTTTTATAAGTGAAGATAAAAACGATTTTTTTTATTTTTTTATACTGTTTCAAGTTTTAAGACATGAAATAAAATTTGAATGACATATATGTACTGCTATTTTGAAACACTAAAAACTTTAGTTCTAAAACCCGTATTTGAAATCATAAAATGTGGTTTAACTGATGCATTAAAAAATAAATCGCCATTTCTTCTTTCTCAATTTTGTCGACATTTCATCAAAAATAAAAGAAAAATGTCATCATAAAAGCCAGTTTTAAGATTTCCCAAGTTGAACTAACAATCATTGGTGGTGAAAGTGATTGGTCCAAAAACAGGGTTTCGAGTCGGGCTCACTCTCAAGAGATAAGGAGAGGAAAAACGCGCTTAGTACTTATCTTTGATTACAAAAAAAAAAAAATACAATCATAAAAAAGTATTAAATAAAACATAAAAAAATATTCTTACGCATGGTAAAATGAACTACCTACATATTTTCAAGCAAGGGATGCGAGTAATATGAACACGTATGAAAAAAATCTACTAATTATGATCACTTACCATATTCTGGCAGTCACCTATATTGCCCTCATTGCTTGACTTCAGATATAAACCATTTACTAGATCCTCCTGAAATAGATGTGCATGGTATAGTGGCCTCAGTTCAATTTATTCAATTCATTTTCTACTCTAACACACACTCTACATTCAAATTCAAATTAAAAATACAAAAAGAAAAAGAAAACACGATTTTATGAATAAAATTAATTAAAAGTGGGCTTTGAAAAGATTTAAAATTTTAATTTTCAAAAAAAAATAGTAAAGTATATTTTTCCTCTCAGTAGAGAAAATTAATTTTAAAAAATTTATATAAAAGGAATAAAACATGATGAATGACACTACCGTTGATGAAATGACATAAAACTCACATTAACTATATACGTCACACCGAATATAAACCATTTGAAAGGGTCAAACCCCTGAATTTATCTTACCTCGATACTAAATTAAATTCGCACAGGCAGCTCTCTCAGCCTACAATGCGTATATCTCGATCTGACAACTAAACTAATCCCTAAAAACAGAATAGAAGGATAAAAACCGACATTCACAGTCACGGCTCTTCCCACATTTCTAAATTAATCATCGTAAAAGCATCACCTGGTATCAGAGCAGCCATGAATGCTCGAAAGCTGCCAAACCCATAGCCATCCATCTGATTTAATGACATACTGTTCCAATCACTTGTCAATGTTATACTTCATGCCACTAAATCTAGATACCATAAGGGTTATTGGTCGGCTAGTGCCAGTTTTTATGTAGAAAAATATTCCATCGTCAATTTATAAGAACAGGAACTTGGAAGGAGGAGTGGAAGTTTCATTCTATACCTATATTAAATTTTTTTTTTTTTAATATATAGCTGAGTATTGATATATTTTTCAAATATAATGCATAATGCATTTAGTGGACATATCTGACCAAAGGGCAAAAGTTCAAAATTTCTTTCCCTACTTTTTTTTTATTATTAATATTTTCTTACGCTCAGAGGAGCCCTGGTGCCGTAATATAGTTGTGGTCTGAGAAAAGCAAATAAGATGGGGGAAAGGGGAGGAGAAAAAGAGGGAAAGAAGGAGAGAAGGGCGAAGGAAATATGTGAGGGCATTCTTTTTCGGAGGAAACAGCTGCCACCACTTTATCCATCAAATTTTAATCTCAGCCTCAACGACAACTTAACTAAAGAATTTTTTTTTGTAAAGAAGAAAATGGATGGCAAATAGTCCTTACAATAAAATATGTAAAAAGCCTGAGAAAAAGATAAAAAAAAAAAATTGTGTCGCTTCAAATAAAGATAAACATTGATTTTTAGCATGATACTAAAGGTGTTGAAACATGTGTAGATATGTGTTAGATATGGAAAATAAACGTGTAGAGGAAATTCTCTAAATTAGCATATTGTTTCATGTTTCCGGAACCAAACTTCCGAAAAAATTCCATTAGTTTATTTTTTATTTTTTTCAAAATAAAATTTGTGCTTCTTCTGTAAACAAGTTACTTTTTGTATTGCATGTTTGTTGTTGTTGTTTGACGTCTGTTTACTTGGGATTTGTTTTTTGTTCCAAGACAAATTTTTTTAAAATTTAATTAAGACATTATGAAAGCCATTAAAATAGAAAGAAAAAAAAAACGCGCAATAATGCAAGTGATGCATTAAAATGACATGATCCTTGTGACATAGCAAGTAATGTCATCTCATCGCTTTGAAAATATTTCAAGTAGAACCACAGTCAAAGCTTAACAATTTAACCCTAGTTGACATGAAAAAAAAGAAAACAAAGTATGAACTATACCATTTATCATTCTAATTACAATTTCAACCAGTTTTCTTTCAGTCATTAATCTCGTATACTTGGTGAGCTTTACTTTAAACTTTCACCACAAGAACAAGAAAGATTGCAACCGATTACCATTATAAAGCGCAGGTAATGAATCGTCTCGATGAATTTTGATTACCAAACTATCTTATTAGCATTTTACGAGCTTAAACAACTTTACAAAACACCAAACACGAGGCATCAATTTTTTAATAGGCGCCGTTTCCTTTCCTTTTTAAACATTAAATATTTTAATTTTAATTTTTATTTTTGTTTTTATAATTTAAACAGCACCTAAACTATTTCCATCATTGTTTCCTCGCACTAAAGGCGCTTAAAGTTCAGTGGGAACGACTTGAGTGAGTCAAAACCATTCATTACATTTAATTAAATCTTGCTTCGCAAGCCACACCAGCAGAAAGTGTCAGATAAACATGTACAACATTGCTGCTGTGTTCCATTGAATTATGTTACTGTGTTTCATCGAACCGGTCTGCGCTCAGTAAGTTAATCTTACCAGATCTACATCGCTTTTATCAATTTGTTCTCTTTATTATGGCTTTTTTAATGTTCTGATTTAAATTATGTTAATTATTTTCGCAGCTTAAGAGGTTTTTAAATTATTTGTTACAAAAAATTAAAAGTTTTACAGCAACTGTATCCGTTTTCATTTATTAATTATATAATTTTGATGCTGGCAGTTATTAAAAGGTCAAATTTAGGCAATACTGACTGTAGGTTTGAATTAAAATACACAACTGGTGCTCAAAAGTTTGTTTTCGAGCTGTTGGCTATTGAATTTAAATTGTGTCATAATGTTTGTCCTGAAATATCGTACATTTTTAAAAATCTCGTAACGTTTCTTCCATAATGTTAACATGCTTCGCCATCCCCTCCCCCTTCAAGATCTTTCCCTCCTGTCTAATTAAAATATTCTTACAGAAAGTTAGCAATTTTAATTTAATTGTCATGATGACAAAATTTTTTTTATGTGAAAACCAAACAGAAAAAAGTTGAAATATTTATCTTGTTCATGAAAATTGAATCAAAAACACGCTGTGTTGTATTCTTTTCCTTACTTGTTTTTAAAAATAAAATTTAAAAAAATCTTAGTTACACAAAATCCTCCATTAAATGCCATCAACTGGCCCAACTGCTATTTCCGGTTTACTCATAATGCTTATCTAATCCATCTCATTTTCTCCAGCCAACTTCCGACATAATCTGCAACGTTATCTCAAGAAAATTAAGTAAAATCGATTACTTTAAAATTACAAATTTCAAAATGCAAAATGCAAAATGCAAAATGCAAAATAAAAAAAACAATTCTTACTTCAAAAGAAAAAAAATTACGATCATAATTATTTTCTCACTAAAACTTCTCCCACACTAATAAAAGAACAAAACAGAATCTTATCAGTCAAGTTATAGCATTCCGCAGCACCGATCAATCACTTTTTAATGAGGTGCTATTTATTATTCCAATGACAACCAAAAGGAAATTTCCAGCAAAATACATTGCTTTATGAATTACGACCACCCAAACACATAACAAACTTCAAGTCCAACAAACCCCCTTCTTACTTAACACACATACACACACACACACTTTTTATTTTCACCCCCATTAACTTTTTACGACTTTACCTTCAACTAATGAGTGCAATAGATAAACTAAAACTTCCTAATTAAAAAAACTCAATAAATTCTATCAAACTAAAAAAAAAAAATATATCACATTTTAATACCCCATTCAAAAGTGTAAATGTCTTCTAATTGATATTAATCTAGTCCCCCACCGCCCTTCCCTCGCTTATCAATGCAACTGAGTGTCATGCGAGCCGAAAAAACATCAACTCGGTTTACAATTCCCCTTCACTAAACACATCAGCCCTCCTGTCACATTACCGTCGATAGGGGAGCCAGGATTTATCTCTTTTGACATATCCGTACATGCAAATGTTAAATTAGTCAACACCATAGTGATTCAAAGTCCACATAATAACATACCTGCATTACAATAAACGTCAGCATTACAGTTATTATAATTTAAAGCGATTATCATATTATGGGAGTCTTTTTAGAATTTTCAATTTCGTTTCGTAAAAGTTAGCAAATTAATAATATAGAAGAATAAAAAAAGTTTTTAATAATATTATACTCGTAATAAAAGTGGAATTAAATTCGCACTTTGCAATACATTTGTACGAAATGCTCAAATTAAATGCCTCGATAAATTGGTATGTAGTGCTGGGCCCATGATCATTTGTAATGAGTTTTCCGGCGTCCATAAAAGGAACCGACAAGTTGGAGCCGCACAAAAGCTACTGTGCATCAGAGAACCACGTATTTATTGCTGTTTAGCATGCACCAGTTGGCTTTTAGGCTCTAAATTCTCGTCCCTTATTCGCTCGTTATTGGCATGAAAATAAATAGATTTAGTGCGAGTTATGAATATTCCAAATCGAATTACGTACAATGTGTTTAATTCAATTTGGTTTTAACCGGTAGGCGGTTTTTAAATAATCCCATTAAGGACATGGGATAAACCCGGATGCGGAGACAGCTCTCCGTTGGGGTGTTTTATTTATTCTGAAAAATAAATGTTTTATTTGATTTCAAAGAAATTTAAATTACAAAATGAAACCAAATACAGTTCATAAAAAGTCTTAACTCATCAACGTCTAAAAAAAAAAAATAAACCTTGGGCATGTAAACACAGGTTTCTCCCCCTAATACTCGCCACCTCTTATCATCTTGCCTAATTTTGGTTCTGTCATCCTACTTTTTCCCTCTATTTGTCTCATTTTTTTCCCTCCTTTCAACACTTGCAAAAAAAATAAACAATTCAAAAAATCCGCCACTTCAATCCTCACAATTTAATTATTTACCAAGTTGACCTAAATGCCAACTCCAACCTATGAAGTAATTAAATTATTCAATCTTGACTTTAAATTACGTATAACTTTCTATTTTTATTATTTTTTTTTCTTCAAAAACTAAATAAATAAAATAACTTAAAAATTTCTCCCCGAAGGAATTTCAAAATTAATAAGTTGCAAAGCAAATTTCATTGTCTACACCAACTTTAACTTAGGTCATAAACGGAGGTCTACAAGCGCTAAGTCCGCCCGCCTTTCGAAATGATAAAATATTTCGTTTTCTGGTTAAACTCGATCTATAATAGTAAAACGCAATTGCAAATGCGGCCATGAGATACTGCCATACAAAAGAATTGAAAACGACTTTCCTATGAGCCAAGTGGCTCCAACTTTTTGCAACGACTCAGGGCAAAGTTTATTGATTTCTCTATGCCCTAGCGACTACATATACCCGTCCGTGTATGGACTCTCATAACTTGACTGCGCCCTACACTTTTCTCCTTGTTTTTTCCTTCCTTCTGAGAGTTTCTTGAGTTATTGTTTGCACTTATTGAAATAAAATTGCTTTCCTTCTGCACATCTAATTCCATTACACAGACTACGAATAAAATATTCAAATAAATACCATAAAATCCAGAGACTCTTAAAGTTGCTCGCCCATTTATAACCTGCTACCAGAGTCACGTGTGGCCTTAAGGGCTACCGAAGTATGATATGTAAAAATGTGCCGGTCGTAACCAATGTTAAAATTGGTAAAAATGTGACGAATAAACTCGTAAAATTTCAGTTCTCTTTAATGAAGCAGAGGAGCAGCGGATTACGGTACGTTTTCAATTTTAAAAAAGAAAAGAAAAGAATCAATTATTCGCGACACGAAAACTTTTGAAATAAATACCCTTAACTTCCCCCGTCTCTTCTAAAACGTAGAGAAGATTCTCTTTCTGCCAATCTCTAAAGCTTCTCAGTGTTGAAGAGATTCAGAGAAAGAAATAGTACCAAAGTCCCGTGGGAAAAATCATTAGAAAGTATAAAATTGCTATTCGTAATGAACAATTTTTGTTAAGCAGTTTAGTTATCATCCATCTTGAGCTTTTCATTATTGGAACAATTGAAAATAGCCATTTTTCACATTTCCCGCGTTGCATTTTGTTCAAAGGAGATAAACGAGTGCAGTCTGGTCTGGTTTAGTTTAATAAGTATAAAACTGTTTTTGGGTACAGTTAATCTTGATAACAAGACACATATTGAATTGGATGCTCCAATGGACTGTCAGTTTGATCAATCCATCAATGATGGGGATGGTTAGCCAAGAATTCCAAATGTATAGTACAACTGTAACTGCCTTAATATTGCAATTGCAATTCAATCTGTGTGTTTTAAGTTTTACATTTTGTACATTTAATTTGTAAATCTCAGTAATAAATTCACTTAGGTACCTAACTAATTGGAGTCCTATAATTAGCCAAATATCACTTTCGTAAAAAATCTATTTCTTAGTTTTAGTGACTTTCAAGACTAAAGTAAGGACCCAAGTCAACTAAAATAAATAAAGTGAGCAAAGGACTAATGCACTGCTTGTGTGTGTACTCCCTTTCACATTAATAATTAGGATCCACTCACAAAGAAATATAAATCCATTCAATCCACAAAAAAGACAAATAAATATTCCTTCCACGTCAACAGAATAATATATTTACATTTAATCTCAGTTTCATTCTTCAACTGTCTTAACAAATCTCAGAACATTTGAAATATGATACAGCAAATCATAAAATTTCTAGCAAATTTCAAAATTGTAGTCCAACTGATTTCTATTTTCCGCCATTAAGATACTTCACAGCTCAAGTAGCTCAACTTTAAAATGGCAATGTGGCAGAAAACAGCAATAAAAATTGATTGTCTATTTAGTAGTAGGAGAGAATCCAATATGATTATTACATTGGCCAGGTGCTCTTACGCATGAGACCAGGCAGACGCAACTGGAGGGAGAAATAAATAGAGAGAGAAAATAGTAACGTTTGCAGACCTTAGGGATTTGATAACACAGATTATGTGGTGGCTTCCATTTGCTCTCTCAAGCATGATTGAATATGATGGCTTGGTATGACCAAGGAAGGCAGAAAGCAATCGACATGGTCACTAAGCTGACAAAATGGGACAATCGCCATGTGGTTCATTGCAGGCTTCATTAACGCACACTGGGGTATCAAACTGCACAAATACAAATACAAATCTTCCACCTCCTAGTCAATCACTGTGCAGTGGGCATGGCTTTTAACTTCTCAGCTTTCAGATTTAAAAACTCTCTACAATATCGCATTTCATTGCTTAAAATACTGAAATTAAAATAATTCATTACTATTTGCCGTACTCCTGCTGCTTTAACTATTGAATTTATAAAGCAATGTATAAATATCTTGTAAAATCCATATATACATATGAAATTTTTAAATGCAAAACACATTTATTATTTAACTTACATTTAGATTTTCATTCCTATAGAAGTTCGCCGAACAAAGAGCTGAAGCTTTTAAAAATCGAGTATGTATACGCTGATAAGATTATTGTTATTGTGCAACACAGGAAAAGTGGTTCTAACATGCATCGCAAAACCCAGTCCCCGTGAAAGTACCAAGAACACTCTAAAAACTAAAGGCGGGAGACTATTTCCGTTTGTAGAACTTTTAATCAAAATAGAAACCTAAAATAGTCTAATTTTATACTTTTTTTTATTCGCAACCTCCTTTGTTTTTCCATCCTTTATCAATTCATAGAAGAAAATGCTGCATAAATGACTGAACCCAACGAAGCAAGGAATCTGCCAACGCCAACACCCATATTACGATATTACGATCCTGCAACATCCATCCCAGTTTCATAACAGGGTTATTGACACCAAGCCACATTTTTATTTACAGTCAACACGCATCAAGTCGCTTACTATTTCCACGTTTGTGTCCTATAGCGGTAATAACTGGCAATAACTTGCCAGCAAACTTGCACATTTGTCAATTTTTATGGCATGTCCCTTTCATTTAATTCAATTTTCCATGCAATGACCTACAGACACACAGTTGGTGGTTCGAGAGATAAGAGTCCTTACGAGAGAGAGAGAAAAATAGAGAGAAATAGGGGCTCCTTAACTTCTTTCAGCTTTATTAATTCCCCGCAACTGCCCCCATGATATCTTGTAGACTCGTGGCTCAAGAAGAACGCACAATGACTCGTCTATCCAATCATCACCACTCCTCTATCAATTGAGTCAGAACATACCACGAGAAATCTGTGGTGACCCCCAGTGAATGTAGGGAGAGGGAACAGAAGGAATGAGTGGGCAAAAGCAGAGCTGAGGGACGCATTCACTAAATTCCCAAACTACACGTCAGCCAATAGCCATTAAGAGGTGACTGCAACTCGACAAGGAGGCAAGGTCCTGACACCTCTCACAGCTGGAGTCGGTAGAAATAACATCCTTTTACATCAATATGAGCGAGAAGCTGTAAGAGTGAGAAAGAAACCTTGTTGGCATTCCTACACATGAAGCCCCTAACAACACCCACACAAGTTTAAAATGTCAGACTTGCTAAGCACCATCTCACGACTTTTCGTTTTTTCTTCTTCCATTCAATGTTAACTTGATTTAATGTCGAGTTTGCCAAATGGCTCGGCCAACTTTTTTACGGCCTGCTGAAAATAACACATCACGGAAATGCCTAATGCAACAACAAAACATATTAGTGTTAATGAATTCAAAAAACAAACCCCTTAGTTGCTATATCCCGCTAACGAAATCTTGATCTAAAATTTTTTTTACTTCCACATTAGATAATTTCTGCTAACTGATCTTGATAACTCTACAGTTGTCATGGAAACAAAATCTTATACTGGATTATTAAACAGTAATTATTCCATTTAGAAATAAAAAATTTTAGCTCATGATTCCGTAAACAGAGTATAAGGCGGCTGATTTTTAACCGTATTAAAGCTCACGGTAATATAAGATGCAATTTGGAAAAAGTCATCTGACAAAATGTCTCGGAACAGCTGAATCTACATATTTTTCAATCTACATGAAGAGCTAACATGAACTTCCCCAGTTTTATGAGCACCAGTTAATTCCTCTAGTTCGCTGATGACAATTTTTTTTCTACTTTTTTTGCCTCGTCTTTTTCTTCTCTCTCCCCCTCTCAACTTTCCTCCTCTTTCTATTCTTCTCTCACTTGTCTGAAAGCTCTTTACACGACTCTAGATTCAGCTCTGTCCACATCAAAGCAAACTTGCACTGCTAATGCTTACTATGTGTTTCCATGCTCTCTCTGAAAGCTGTAACAAGCAAAAAAAGTAAAGTGAAGCAGGAAGAAGAATATATTTGCTAAGCACAATGGTACTTAATATATTAGTCATAAAAATCTAAATTTACATCAAATAACTAAATAAATGTTATTAACTGACTGATTTAAAAAAGAATAATTAAGTTAACAACATTTATTTGCAATGTTGGGTAATTAACAGTTCTGCTCCAGATTCAGTTGTTCTCTACTATTTACGTACTGTAATGCAGCAAAAATGTAAATAGCAATGACCTTAATTGCTGCCATTTACAATTACACGCTTCGATGGAACATGTGGTCAAGAAAATTAAATTTGTTTGGTTTTCATGATTACGCAAGGTTAATGTAGTTCTAAACATTAGATTAAAATTAATTTATTACTTGCAAGAATCGGGCATCACAAACAACGTAACAAAATTCAGTGCAATCGGGAGTTTTCCACTAATTATAACATGACATCTGTCATTACCGGAAAGAAAAACTACATTTGCATACTCAAATATCCCATATCAACTTTCCAATTTTTTAAAAAACATTACTGTATAAATTTTTCACAGAAATATAATTTTTACACGCAGATGGAAAATAAAATCTATACTTTGTGACAGTTCTTTGCCCTTTGAAATGTTTTTTTTTCCCCTCAAAATTATACAGTTTGCAAATGCATGTTGACGTTTCCCATGTTTGAATTAATTTTGATCTATGTTTAATTATTCCGCTGTGATATGTTAATAACTCCAGCAACCGCTTGCACTTTTTTTTCACTATTCCCGAACAATTTCAAGACCTTGAGACTCAATTAAACTAATTACATTTCAAATTATCGTGTTTAGCAATAGGTAATTATAAATCAAAAATCTAGTCCTCAAATTTACAACTGTCTTACTCTTTATCGCTTTACAAACAATTATTCGGTTAATTGCATTTTTGCAGCCTTTACGCATGATTTCACTTCTTACCAAAAAAAATATGTATTTTCCGAGTCCCGACCTAACCAAACATTTAATTATTTGACGTGGGATCCCAATAAACTGTCATTATTTTATCTCAGGATCAAACTTCTCGTCATAAGCTGAATTATGTATGCTTGTGTGATTGTTGGATAATAAAAAATTAAACTCATTTACTTTTCATTTTCTAAACATTTGTACAGTACATATAAAAACTCTGTTAGCCACTTTGCCAATGTAATTCAATTATTTTAGTTATCTATGACAAGCTCACTAAATAATAAATGGTTGAACACAAGCAGCATTTACTTCAATGTTGTTGTTTTTTTTTGTTTTGCTAAACTCTCGAAGATGCGAGATCCTGTATGTACGGTTCACTAAATTTTAATTATATTTGTAATTAATCCAATAAAAAAATAATCTTAAATAAATAGAAAATTTTGCATTATTTATTAGATTAGCTGCATTCGAAAGTAGAAACATTCTCGAGTTTCGCGCGATAAATATAATCAATTTGATCAATTTATTGATTAGATGATGAAGCATACAATTTTTCATTCCTTTATTCTTTATTCAATTGTGCAGTTAATAATACTTGATTCCAATGGGGCACACCCGAAGGAAAACCTCCATAGCTTTAGTTGATGTACACGTGATGGCACAACAATACATCAAACATGCCAAAACGAAACAAGTTTCTGCTGGATTTCTATTTTCGAATGTAGCTGTAGTCAGTGATGAATTCCGTGTTATGTATACCACAATTCGAGTTAATGCCGTAGCCAAAACACCCAAATTCAGGTTCTACAAATCCCTGCGCTTGTCACCAAACAAACATGCACTCAAACACCCTTGAATGATCGTTAGCGCCTGCACGATTTTTCAGAATATGGTTGTCAAGAAAACAGGTCTCGTAGTTTATGAATACCGGTAGATCAAATTGAAATTTTATTAAGTGCATTCCATAGCGTTAAAATCGATTATTAATCTCTTAATTAATAAAAAAATCGAATTCAAACGAGGTTTAGCCTTCATTTAGGAAATATTTCAAATTCAAATTAGAAAAAAAAAATTGAATTTTGTTTACCCGCATTACCTAAGATTTGCTAAACCTCTTTTGCATTCCTAAATTATCGAGAGAAAAAAATTTAAATAAAAAAATTATATTTTTTTCAAGAAAAAATTAAAAAAGTAAAAAATTCCATCCTCAGTATCTTACCTTTTCATGAAGCAAAGCACGAATCTTACTAGCTTGATCACGAAACTTTTGCAACGATAACTCCAACTCGAGGCACCTATCTTGCCAGTTGACATCAGTGTCCTCTGTCCAATTAGCAGGAGGATATTCTGACTCGGTGTCCATGGTTTCTATATTTTCACTTATAAGAGATGGCTCTGAAGACAGATGCGAAGATGATCCTGATGACCGCTGGTCAGTGTCTCCTTCGGCCATTATTTTATTAGACCACACACTTCTGGCCCTTGGGATACACAAAATTCCCGTAGATAAATAATCAATTAAGGTAGAGATAAGAAACCAAACACCACAACCTTAATTTCATCAATGTTTTATCATCGTCACTAAATAATCCATAAACTGGCAATTGAGCGCATGTGTAAATCCAATCCTAAAAAAAAAAAAAAAAAAAAAAAAATTAAAACCTTCATCACTCTACCTTTTCATTAATATTTGTATCAAGTTTCGCAACAGGCCCTTTTCCCAACTCAATGCACGTGGCAACAGCTGTTTCAACTATTATTTCATTTGCTTAGATGTGCACGCCCTTAAAAATTACTTTTTTTTCCCCTAATTTTTAGGACAACATGTGTTTTGCGTAGTTATGAACAGAATTTAAATTATTAAATTAGAAGAAAACAATTTT